>OZ022514.1:46598705-46601205 GCA_963989385.1 Ctena decussata
CAAACCCTATCTATCTATCTACCTCCCTACCTACCGATCTATCTATCTATCTATCTATCTATCTATCTATCTATCTATCTATCTATCTATCTATCTATCTATGTATCTATCTATCTTTCTATCATACTATCTATCTATCTATTCAGAGACCTGTTTATTATTTCAGTATGGAAAATATGTGTATAAAGTCGAAATCAAAATCCTGCCTTTCCTTTTTTCGATCTATCTATCTATCTATCTATCTATCTATCTATCTATCTATCTATCTTGCAATCTTAATATCTATTCAGCTACCTGATATTCATTTCATGACGGAAAATATGTTTAAAACAAAATCGAACCCCATCTATCTATCTACCTTTCTATCTTCTCAGTGACCTGATATTCATTTCAATATGGAAAATATTTGTATGAAGTCGAAATCGAAACTCTGCCTATCTATCTATCTATCCTGCAATCTTAATATCTATTCAGCTAACCGATATTCATTTTATTACGGAAAATATATTTAAGTCAAAATCAAACCCCATCTATCTATCTATCTATCTATCTATTCACCGATTATGATAAATATGTGTATTAAGTCGAAATCTATCTATCTATCTATCTATCTATCTATCTCTCAATCGCCTTATCTATCTACGGAAAACATGTTTATTATATCGTAATAAAACACTATCTATCTATCTATCTATCTATCTATCTATCTATCTATCTATCTATCTATTCAGTGGCCTGATATTCATTTCAATATGGAATGTATGTGTATAAAGTCGAAATAAAACCCTGCCTATCTTTCTTTCTATCTTCCTATCTATCCATCTATTTATCTATGTTTCTATCTATCTGTCTGCCTCTGTCTGTCTGCCTATCTATCTATCTATCTATCTATCTATCTATCTATCTATCTATCTATCCTGCAATCTTAATATCTATTCTGCTATTTGATATTCATTTCATTACGGAAAATATGTTTAAGTCAAAATCAAACCTCATCTATCTATGTATATATCTATCTGTCTGTCTATCTATCTATCTATGTATTTATCTATCCATCTTTCTATCTATTCAGAGACCTAATATTCATTTAAATATGGAAAATATGTGTATAAAGTCGAAATAAAAAATCTGCCTATCCTTCTTTCTATCTATCTATCTATCTATCTATCTATCTATCTATCTATCTATCTATCCTGCAGTCCTAATATCTATTCAGGTACCTGATATTCATTTCATTACGGAAAATATGTTTAAGTCAAAATCAAACCCCATCTATCTATCTATCTATCTATCTATCTATCTATCTATCTATCTATCTGCCTGCCATCTTCCCTATCTATCTATCTATCTATCTTATCTATCTATCTATCGATCCCCTGGTCCTCTTTATTATTTTCGAATAAAAATGTGTATTAAGTCGAAGTGCCACTACCTACCTACCTACCTTCCTATCTACCTGCCTGCCAGCCTCCCTGTCTGACTGCCTACCTACCTACCTACCTTCCTATCTATCTATCTATCTATCTATTATTGGCAAATAAAAATGTGTATTAAGTCGAAGTTAATAATGTGTTAAAACGAATATAAAGACGAAGTTCACCTACCCACCTACCTACCTACCTACCAGCCTACCTACCTACCTACCTGCCTGCCAGCCGACCTGTCTGCTTGCCTGCCTGCCTACCTACCTTCCTACCTACCTACCTGCCAACTATCTATCTATCTATCTATCTATCTATCTATCTATCTATCTATCATCCTACCTAACTACCTACCTGCCTGCCTGTCTCCCTGTCTATCTATCTATCTATCTATCTATCTATCTATCTATCTATCTATCTATCGATCGATCTGTCCGTCCGTCCGTCTATCTATATATCTATCTATCTATCCATCTATCTATCTGTCCGTCCGTCCGTCCGTCTATCTATCTATCTATCTATCTATCTATCTATCTATCTATCTATCTATCTATCTATCTATCATCCTACCTAACTACCTACCTGCCTGCCTGTCTCCCTGTCTATCTATCTATCTATCTATCTATCTATCGATCGATCTGTCCGTCCGTCCGTCTATCTATATATCTATCTATCTATCCATCTATCTATCTGTCCGTCCGTCCGTCCGTCTATCTATCTATCTATCTATCTATCTATCTATCTATCTATCTATCTATCTATCTATCTATCTATCCTTCGGCCCGTCCGTCCGTCCGTCCGTCTATCTATCTATCTATCTATCTATCTATCTATCTATCTGTCTATCTATCTATCTATCTATCTATCTATCTATCTATAGGTCCGTTCCAAAAATAATATACCCCTGCATTATTTCACAATAAATTGCATTCTTTTCCTGCATTGTATGGGTTAGTGTCGAATGGATATTGAACTGGCTGACATTAGACTTCTACAATTTGTTAATATGTATATGTGTAATAAAACGGTAGTTGGTTTATTCAGATCATGAGGATCCTGGCCGAATAGGATTCTGCGTT
>OZ022514.1:46606205-46618705 GCA_963989385.1 Ctena decussata
GCTCTGTAACTTGAATACCCTCAGGAATATTTTCATGATACTTCACAGAAATGTAGAACAGGTCATGATGATGTGTTGCGAACAAGAATGACAACTCTTGCTTTCTTACTTTTTGAGTTATCTCCCCTTGATAGTTTTAGTTGTGATTTTTTGGCAGATTCGTGTCCGCTCTATAACTTTAATACCCTTTGGAATACTCTCATGATACTTGACAGATATGTAGAACAGGTCATGACGGTGTGTCGCAAACACGAATGACAACTCTTGATTTCTTACTTTTTGAGTTATTTCCCCTTGATCATTTTAGGTATGATTTCGTGTCCACTCTATAACTTGAATACCTTTTGGAATATTTTCATGATACTTAACAGACATGTAGAACAGGTCATGATGATGTGTCGCGAACAAGAATGACAACTTTTGCTTTCTTACTTTGGGAGTTATTTCCCTTTGATGATTTTAGGTGTCCGCTTCATAGCTTGAATACCTTTTGAAATATTTTCATGATACTTCACAGATATGCAGAGCACATTATGACAATTTTTTCTCATACATGAATGATAACTCTTGCTTATATACTTTGTGAGTTATTTCCCTCTGGTAGTTTGAGCTGCTGTTTGAGTCTCTGCTCCATATCTGTATAACCCTGGCCAGCTCCAGAATTTGAATAACCGTGTACATTTTAGAACATTGATGATCTTGCTGTGATATCTTATCAGTGTTCCTAACTCATTCCGACCCCTCCACATTCCAGTGCCCCCTCCCGCACCTCCCCCCCCCCCCCCCCCCAAAAAAAAAAAATAAAAAAAATTACAGATTTGGATTCTTTGTCCAAATTCACTTACTAGAGAGCTCAAATCTAGGGCTTGTGCTTTAGAAGTTATTCACACATTTTGAAAAATGAATGTATCGTATGCTATACATTTGTGTATATGGTGGCTGTTTGAGATATTACCTCGTTTTAGCAGTCAAGCATACTGTTTTAGTCTGAGTATTAGATAATCGTGCATCTGTTAACAGCTAATGTCAATCAGAAGCATAAAAGAAGGATAATATATTACTAATATGGTTTTCAAGTGCACCCTATTTACCAAGGCCCATGGGGGTCTTGGGTCGGGGGATTTGCAATCTCCTCTGATGGCTATTTTTGAGATATTTTGTTCACAAGATTCCATAGGCTTACAATACATTAAGTCGAAAAAGGGGCATAACTCAGTCAAAAATTCACGATATTTTTTCAAAAGTTAATCAGGTCATCTACACCTTGAGCAATGTCCTCCTGCATAATTACATGATCCTAGCATCAGGGATTCTGAAGAAATTTTGTTCACAAGATTCCATAGACTAAGTCGAAAAAGGGGCATAACTCTAAAAATATGTGACCAGGGGAGAAAAGAAAAAATAAGGGGCCGCTATTTTTCATGTACATGCCACATATAAAATTTCAAGATCCTAGCATAAGCGGTTCTTGAGTGTCCCAGCTGCCCAAAAGCTTTACGGACGGATGGACGGACGGACGGACGGATGGATGGACGGACGGACAGGCCCAAAGCAATATGTCCCCTCAACTTCTCCGAAGTTGGGGGCATAATTAATTCAGACTACAGAAAAGAAAGGAGAGGGAGTAAGAAAAGGCCAGAAAACATATTCATTCATTCAAGTTTAGCGACTAAAAAGTATTATTATCTTCACAACACCCCAATTACATTAAAATGTAACCTGGGGAGCAGAGATTGTCATCATTATGACCGAAGAAATAATATGACCATGATAATTATACATTCAATCGGCTTAAACAGCGTATTCAGCATAATTTCGATAGGAAAAAGAAATTTAAGCGTAGCGTATATCGAAAACACCTAACTACGTATAGTAAATCCGAGATACTACTAATAATTATAATAATAATGATAATAATAATAATAATGATAATAATATAAAATGCCAGCAGCCATCGCACAACATTGTAAAGAATACTTAACCCCAAACCAAGCCAAACGATCCGACATTCACGACATTTACTAATTTCTAGAAAAAAAAGGAAGCGGAAGAAGTCAGCAGTTGATACGATTCCTGTCTGCCTGCCTTCTTACCTACCTACCTTCTTACCTACCTACCTACCTACCTTCCTACCTACCTACCAACCTACCTACCTACCTACCTACCTAACTAACTACCTACCAGCCTAAGTACCAGCCTGCTAGCCTCCCTGTCAGTCTGCCTGCCTGCCTACATACCTACCTAACTACCTACCTACCTACCTCATTATCTATCTATCTATCTATCTATCTATCTATCTATCTATCTATCTATCTATCTATATATATCTATCTATCTATCTATCTATCTATCTATCTATCTATCTATCTATCTATCTATCTATCTATCTATCTATCTATCCCCTGGTTCCCTTTTATTATTGGCGAATAAAAATGTGTACTGCGTCGAAGTTAATAATTTGTTAAAATGCATATTAAGTCGAAGTGCCACTACCTACGTATTTACCTACCTACCAACCCACCTACCTACGTACGTACCTACATACCTACCTACCTACCTACCGACATACATACATACCTACTTACCTACCTACCTACCTAACAGCATTATACCTTCCTGCCAGCCTCCCTGACTGCCTACCTACCTACCTACCTACGATCTATCTATCTATCTATCTATCTATCTATCTATCTATCTATCTATCTATCTATCTATCTATCTATCTATCTATCTATCCTCTGGTCCTCTTTATAATTGGCAAATAAAAATGTTTATTAAGTCGAAGTTAATAATTTGTTAAAAATGCATATTAAGTCAAACTGCCACTACATACCTACCTACCAACCTACCTACGTACCAACCTACCTACCTACCAACCTATCTAACTACATAACTAACTACCAGCCTAACAACCTGCCTGCCAGCCTCCCTGTCTGTCTACCTGCCTGCCTACCGACCTACCTACCTACCTTCACACCATCTATCTATCTATCTATCTATCTATCTATCTATCTATCTATCTATCTATCTATCTATCTATTTATCTATCTATCTATCTATCTATCTATCTATCTATCTATCTATCTATCTACGCATCCGTCCGTTTATCAATCTATCTATATTTATCTGTCTAATTATCTATCTATCTATCTACCTATTTATCTATCTATCTATCTATCTATCTATCTATCTATCTATCTATCTATCTATCTATCTATCTATCTATCTATCTATCCGTCCGTCTATCTATCTATCTATCTATCTATCCGTCCGTCCGTCTATCTATCCATCTATCTATCTATCTATCTATCTATCTATCTATCTATCTATCTATCTATCTATCTATCTATCTATCCGTCCGTCTATCTATCTATCTATCTATCTATCTATCTATCTATCTATCTATCTATCTATCTGTTTAGCTGTCTATCTATCTATCTATCTATCTATCTATCTATCTATCTACCTATCTATCTATTTATCTGTTTAGCTGTCTATCTGCCTATCTATCTATCTATCTATCTATCTATCTATCTATCTATCTATCTATCTATCTATCTCTTAATCGCCTTATCTATCTACGGAAATTATATCGAAATAAACCCCATCTACATTTTTATCTATCTATCTATCTATCTATCTATCTATCTATCTATCTATCTATCTTTCTATCTGTCTGTCTGTCTATCTATCCATCTGTCTGTAAGTATGTCTGAATGTCTGTTTGTCTGTCTATCTATCTATCTATCTATCTATCTATCTATCTATCTATCTATCTATCTATCTATCTATCTATCTATTCATCTACCTGATATTCATTTCATTAAGGAAAATATCTTGAAGTCAAAATCAAACCCTATCTATCTATCTATCTATCTATCTATCTATCTATCTATCTATCTATCTATCTAATGTAATCTAATCTATCTATCTATCTATCTATCTATCTATCTCTCTATCTATCTATCTATCTTTTTGTCCTCTTTTTATTTGCGAATTAAAATGTGTATTAAGTCGAACTTAATAATTTGTTAGAAATGCATATTAAGTCGAAGTTCACCTACCTACCTATTTACCTACTTACATACCCACCTACCTACCTACCTACCTACCTAGTACCTACCTACTTACCTACCTATATACACACATACCTTCCTATCAAATAAGCTACCTACATACCGACCTACCTACCTGCATGCCAGCCTACCTACCTGCCTGCCTACCTTCCTACCTACCTACCTACCTACCTACCTAAGTACTTACCTATCTACCTACCAGCCAACCTACCTACCTGCCTGCCTGCCAGCCTCACTGTCTGCCAGCCAGCCTGCCTACCTACCTTCCTATTTACCTACTTACATACCCACCTACCTACCTACCTGCATACCTACCTACCATCTACCTACCTTCTATATACCTACCTACCTACCTACCTAACTATCTACCTACCAGCCTACCTACCTGCCAGCCTCCCTGTCTGTCTGCCTACCTACCTTCCTATCTACCAACCTACCTACCTACCTAACTCACTACCAGCCTAACAACCTGCCTGCCACCATCCCTGTCTGTCTGTCTGCCTGCCTGCCTACCTACCTACATACTGACCTACCTATCTATCTATCTATCTATCTATCTATCTATCTATCTATCTATCTATCTATCTATCTATTATTGGCAAATAAAATGTGTATTAAGTCGAAGTTAATAATTTGTTTAAAATGCATATTAAGGCGTTGTGCACTTAAAATCCTATTTACCTAGCTAGTTACCTACCTACCTACCTACCTAAGTACCTACCTACCTACCTATCTACCAGCCTAACTACCTACCTACCTGCCTGCCTGCCAACCTACCTTCCTTCCTACCTACCTACCTACCTACCTACCTATCTACTATCTATCTATCTATCTATCTATCTATCTATCTAATCCTTCGTATCTATCTATCTATCTATCTATCTATCTATCTATCTATCTATCTATCTATCTATCTATCTTCTGGTCCTCTTTATTATTGGCGAATTAAAATGTGTACTAAGTTGAAGTTAATGATTTTTTAAAAATGCATATTAAGTCGAAGTCCACATACCTACCTATTTACCCACCTACCTATCTACCTACCTACTATCTACCTATATACCTACCTACGTACGTACCTACTTACCGACCTACTTACCTACCTACCTACCTACTTACCTACCTACCTACCTGCCTGCCAGCCTCCCAAAAAGTCAAAGTCAAAATAACTTTATTCACTCAGGTCACAAACATGACATAAGAGGAACTGTTCATATACTAAACGTAGCAGGTACAGGTAGCTTACAAACATATAAATCGAAATGTAATGATACAACTAGAAAATGTGTTTATGAAACACTATGCCCCCAACCATATGCTTGCCTCTAAAGAAGGTTCATCCCATATTAATGTTTAAGTCAGAAAGGGGGTTTAATCAGTTCATCTGCATCTTAATTAGCCTGTAACTGTATGCCAAATATAAGGAACATAGCTAAGCAGTTCTTCAAATATGCCTCAAAAGTTAATCAGGTCATCTACATCTTGGTCCAAACCTGCATACCAAACACATGTATAAGGATCCTAGCTTATGCGGTTTTCCAGATATTTTGTTCACAAGCTTGTTCCCATAGTATATATGCCTATGTCTGAAAAGAGGGACTAACTCAACCAAAAATTTATGAAATATGCTCAAAAGTTACGAAATATGCTCAAAAGTTAATTTAGGTCCTCTAAACCTTGGTCTGCATCTGCATGCGAAATATCAGGATCCTAGCTTCAGAGGTGCTTCAGATATTTTGTTCACAAGGTTGTTCCTATATAAAATGACCAAGTCGAAAAAGGGGCATAACTCCTGAAAGACAAGACAGGTAGAGTAAAAAAATATGGGTCATCTTATTTTTCATGTTCATGCAGCATATAAAATTACAAGTTCCTATCTCTTACGGTTCTTGACAGTATGTAAGAGTACCTTTGTATCATAGGGTTCAATGCAATAAGTCGAAAAAGAGGCATAACTCAGTCTAAAATTCACGATCTTTTTTCAAAGGTTAATCAGGTACGCTACACCTTGGGCAATGTCTTCCTGCAAAAAATCATGATCCTAGCGTCAGGGGTTCTTGAGATATTTTGTTCACAATATAGGCTTACAATGCACTAAGTCGAAAAAGGGGCATAACTCAGTCAAAAATTCACGATATATTTTCAAAAGTTGATCAGTACATCTACACCTTGGGCAATGTCTTCCTGCAAAAACTCATGATCCTAACATCAGGGTCTTTTGAGAGTTTTTGTTCACAAGGTTCCATAGGCTTACAATGCACTAAGTCGAAAAGGGGCATAACTCAGTCAAAAATTTAAAAGTTAATCAGTAGATTTACACCTTGGGCAATGTCTTCCTGCCAAAAATCATGATCCTAGCATCAGGGGTTTTTGAGATATTTTATTCACAAGATTCCATAGGCTTACAATGCACTAAGTCGAAAAGGGGCATAACTCAGTCAAAAATTACGATATATTTTCAAAAGTTAAACAGTAGATTAACACCTTGGGCAATGTCTTCCTGCAAAAAATCATGATCCTAGCATCAGGTTTTTTTGAGATATTTTGTTCACAAGATTCCATAGGCTTACAATACACTAAGTCGAAAAAGGGGCATAACTCAGTCAAAAATTCACGATCTTTTTTCAACAGTCTATCAGTTCATCTACACCTTGTGCAATGTCTTCCTGCATAAAATCATGCTCCTCGTATCAGGGATTCTTGAGATAGTTTGTTCACAAGGCTCCAGAGGCTTACAATGCACTAAGTCGAAAAAGGGTCATTACTCCGTCAAAAATTCACGATATTTTTTCAAAAGTTAATCAGGTCATCTACACCTTGAGCAATGTCTTCCTGCATAATTACACGATCCTAGCATCCGGGGTTCTGAAGAAATTTTGTTCACAAGATTCCATAGACTAAGTCGAAAAAGGGGCATAACTCTGAAAATATGTGACCAGCGGAGAAAAGAAAAAATACGGCTCCGCTATTTTTCATGTACATGCCACATATAAAATTTCAAGATCCTAGCATAAGTGTCCCAGCTGCCCAAAAGCTTTACGGACGGATGGACGGACGGACGGACGGACGGACGGACGGACGGACGGACGGACGGATGGACGGACGGACAGGCCCAAAGCAATATGTCCCCTCAATTTCTCCGCAGTTGGGGGCATAATTAATTCAGACTACAGAAAAGAAAGGAGAGGGAGTAAGAAAAGGCCAGAAACATATTCAGTCATTCAAGTTTAGCGACTTAAAAGTATTATTATCTTCACAACACCCCAATTACATTAAAATGTAACCTGGGGAGCAGAGATTGTCATCATTATGACCGAAGAAACAATAATGACAATGATAAGTATACATTCAATCGGCTTAAACAGCGTATTCAGCATAATTTCGATAGGAAAAAGAAATTTAAGCGTAGCGTATATCGAAAACACCTAACTACGTGTAGTAAAACCGAAAATACTAATAATAATTATAATAATAATGATAATAATAATAATAATAATATATAATGCCAGCAGCCATCGCACAATATTGTAAAGAATACTTAACCCCAAACCAAGCCGAACGATCCGACGTTCACGACATCAACTAATTTCTAGAAAAAAAGGAAGCGGAAGAAGTCAGCAGTTGATACGATTCCTGTCTGCCTGCCTTCTTACCTACCTACCTACCTACCTACCTACCTACCTACCTACCTACCTACCTACCTACCTTCTTACCTACCTACCTACCTACCTACCTACATGTTACCAACCTACCTTCCTACCTACCTACCAACCAACCTACCTACCTAACTAACTACCTACCAGCCTAAGTACCAGCCTGCCAGCCTCCCTGTCAGTCTGACTGCCTGCCTATCTATCTATCTATCTATCTATCTATCTATCTATCTATCTATCTATCTATCTATCTATCTATCTATTTATCTATCCCCTTGTTGCCTTTTATTATTGCCGAAAAAAAATGTGTATTAAGTCGAAGTTAATAATTTGTTAAAATGCATATTAAGTCGAAGTGCCACTACCTACCTATTTACCTACCTACCAACCCACCTACCTACGTACGTACCTACATACCTACCTACCTACCTACCTACCTACCTACCTAACAGCCATTATACCTGCCTGCCATCCTCCCTGACTGCCTAACTACCTACCTACCTACGATCTATCTATCTATCTATCTATCTATCTATCTATCTATCTATCTATCGATCTATCTATCTATCTATCTATCTATCTATCTATCCTCTGGTTCTCTTTATTATTGGCAAATAAAAATGTGTATTAAGTCGAAGTTAATAATTTGTTAAAGATGCATACCTACCTACCTAACTACCTAACTAACTACCAGCCTAACTACGAGCCTGCCAGCCTCCCTGTCTGTCTACCTGCCTGCCTACCGACCTACCTACCTACCTACCTGCCTGCCTGCCTACCTACCTACCTTCATACCATCTATCTATCTATCTATCTATCTATCTATCTATCTATCTATCTATCTATCTATCTATCTATCTATCTATCTACCTATCTATCTATCTATCTATCAGTCCGTCCGTCCACCTTTCTATCTATCTATCTATCTATCTATCTATCTATCTATCTATCTATCTATCTATCTATCTATCTGTCAATCTGTCTGTCTGTCTGTCTGTCTGTCTGTTTATTAGCCGGACCGCGTAGCGCAGTCGGTAGGGCACCTGACTTATAAGTCCTGGGTTCAAAACCCGGTCTGGCCACATACTTTCGTTTCTCCTTCCGCTGATTCAAGAAGGGCAGTTGTCAGTTACTGGTGAAAGTATGTGCACTTAGTACTGGTTAACCGCTTAGGAAGTCTAAGCCAGCCTAGGAATAGTGTGGTTAGGTTAGCTGACGGTCCCGACATGACCATAGTTGTTTACCGTGGACGTAAAGCAACAAATCAATCAAAAATAAACTGTCTGTCTATTATCTATCTGTTTATCTTCTGGTCCTTTTTATTATTGTCGAATTAAAATGTGTATTAAGTCGAAGGAAGTTTGTTAAAAATGCATTAAGTCGAAGTCCACCTACCTACCTCTTTACCTACCTACCTTCCAACCTACATACCTACCTACCTACCTGCCTATGTATCTATCTATCTATCTATCTATCTATCTATCTATCTATCTATCTATCTATCTATCTATCTATCTATCTATCTATCTATTATTGGCAAGTAAAAATGTGTATTAAGTCGAAGTTAATAATTTGTTAAAAATGCATATTAAGACGGTGCACCTACCTACATATTAACCTATCTACGTACCTACATACCTCTTTAGCCTACCTACCTATCTACCCTCCTACCTTCCTCCCTACCTATCTACATACCTACGTACCTACCTTCCTAACAGCCATCACACCTGCCTAACAGCCTCCCTGACTGCCTATCTATCTATCTATCTATCTATCTATCTATCTATCTATCTATCTATCTATCTATCTATCTATCCCCTGGTTCCCTTTTATTATTGGCGAATGAAAATGTGTATTAAGTCGAAGTTAATAATTTGTCAAAAATGCATATTAAGTCGAAGTGGCTCTACCTACCTACCTACCAACCTGCCTACCTACCAACCTACCTACCTACCAACCTACATAACTACCAGCCTAACTCGAGCCTGCCAGCCACCCTGTCTGTCTACCTGCCTGCCTACCTATCTACCAACCGACCTACCTACCTACCTACCGCCTGCCTGCCTACCTACCTTCATACCTTCCTACGATCTATCTATCTATCTATCTATCTATCTATCTATCTATCTATCTATCTATCTATCTATCTAATTATCTATCTAAGTATCTATCTATCTATCTATCTGTCAATCTGTCTGTCAGTCTGTCTGTCTGTCTATTATCTATCTAGTTATCTTCTGGTCCTCTTTATTATTTTGGAATTAAAATGTGTATTAAGTCGAAATTTGTTAAAAATGCATATAAAGTCGAAGTACGCCTACCTACCTCTTTACCTATCTATTTACCTAACTTTCGACCTACCTACCTGCATACCTACCTACCTAGCTACCCACCTAGCTATCTACCTACCTACTTATCTATCTATCTATCTATCTATCTATCTATCTATCTATCTATCTATCTATCTATCTATCTATCTATGGCAAATAAAAATGTGTATTAAGTAGAAATTAATAATTTGATAAAAATCCATATTAAGACGAAGTACACCTACTTACCTATTAACGTATCTACGTACCTACATACCTCTTTAGCTACCTAAATACCTTCCTACCTACTTATCTACCTACCTACTTACCTACCTTCCTACCTACCTACCTACATTCCTACGATCTATCTATCTATCTATCTATCTATCTATCTATCTATCTATCTATCTATCTATCTATCTATCTATCTATCTATCTATCTATCTATCTATCCGTCCGTCTATCTATCTATCTATCTATCTATCTATATATCTATCTATCTATCTATCTATCTATCTGTCTGACTGTCTGTCTTTTTTCTATCTATCTATCTATCTATCTATCTATCTATCTATCTATCTATCTATCTATCTATGTATGTATGTATGTAAGGATCTATCTATCTATCTATCTATCTATCTATCTATCTATCTATCTATCTATCTATCTATCTATCTATCTATCTATCTATCTATCTATCTACCTTTTTATCTATCTATCTATCTATCTATCTATCTATCTATCTATCTATCTATCTATCTATCTATCTGTCTGTCTGACCATCTATCTATCTATCTATCTATCTATCTATCTATCTATCTATCTATCTATCTATCTATCTATCTATCTATCTATCTATCAACCTACCTACCCACCTACCTACTTATATACCTACTTACCTACCAAATACCCTACCTTCCTACCTACCTGCCTGCGAGCGTCCCTGCCTACCTGCATGCCTGCCTACCTTCTACATACCAACCTCCCTATCTATCTATCTATCTATCTATCTATCTATCTATCTATCTATCTATCTATCTATCTATCTATCTATCTATCTATCTATCCTCTGGTTCTCTTTTATATTGGTGAATAAAAATGTATATTAAGTGGAAGTTAATAATTCTAAAAACGCATATTAAGTTAGTTGAAGTGTCACTTCCTACCTACCTACGTACCTACCTACGTACCTACGTACCTATCTAACTTCCTACCTACCTGCCTGTCAGCCTCATTGTCTGGTCCTCTTTATCATTGTCGAATTAAAATGTGTATTAAATCGACGTTAATTTGTTAAAAATGCATATTAAGTCAAAGTCCACCAACCTACCTCTTTACCTACCTAACTATCTACCTACCTACCTACCTACCTACCTACCAACCAACCTAGTACCTACCTACTTACCTACCTATCTACACACATACCTTCCTACCAAATATGCTACCTACCTACCTACATACCGACCTACTTACCTGCATGCCAGCCTTCCTGCCTGCCTGCCTACCATCCTACCTACCTATCTACCTACCTACCTAAGTACTTACCTATCTACCTACCAGCCAACCTACCACCTGCCTGCCTGTCAGCCTCACTGTCTGCCTGCCAGCCTGCCAGCCTATCTTCGTACCGACCTGCCTACCTACTATCTATCTATCTATCTATCTATCTATCTATCTATCTATCTATCTATCTATCTATCTACCTACCTACGTGCCTGCCAGCCTCCTTATCTGTCTATCTATCTATCTATCTATCTATCTATCTATCTATCTATCTATCTATCTATCTATCTATCTATCTATCTATCTATCTATCCTCTGGTCCTCTTTATGATTGGCGATAAAATGTGTATTAAGTGGAAGTGCCAACCTATTTACCTACCTACCTGCCAACCTACTTACCTACCTAACTACCAACCTAACTACCAGCCTAACTACATGCCTGTCAGGCGCCCTGTCTGTCTGCCTGCCTGCATACCTACCTACCTACATACAGCATACCCACCTACCTACCTTCCTATCTATCTATCTATCTATCTATCTATCTATCTATCTATCTATCTATCTATCTATCTATCTATCTATCTTCGACTTAATACACATTCGCCAATGATATAGAGGAATAGATAGATAGATAGATAGATAGATAGATAGATAGATAGATAGATAGATAGATAGATAGATAGATAGATAGATAGATAGGAAGGTAGGTAGGTGGGTATGCTGTATGTAGGTAGGTAGGTATGCAGGCAGGCAGACAGACAGGGCGCATGACAGGCATGTAGTTAGGCTGGTAGTTAGGTTGGTAGTTAGGTAGGTAAGTAGGTTGGCAGGTAGGTAGGTAAATAGGTTGGCACTTCCACTTAATACACATTTTATCGCCAATCATAAAGAGGACCAGAGGATAGATAGATAGATAGATAGATAGATAGGTAGATAGATAGATAGATAGATAGATAGAT
>OZ022514.1:46633705-46636205 GCA_963989385.1 Ctena decussata
CTACCTACCTACCTACCTATTTACCTACCTATTCACCTACCTGCCAACCTACCTACCTTCCTACGATCTATCTATCTATCTATCTATCTATCTATCTATCTATCTATCTATCTATCTATCTATCTATCTATCTATCTATCTATCTATCTGTCTGTCTAACGGTCTGTCTATTTTCTATCTATCTATCTATCTATCTATCTATCTATCTATCTATCTATCTACCTACCTACCTATTACCTACCTACCTACACACCTACCTACCTACCAAATAACCTACCTACCTACCTGCCTGCCAGTCTCCATGCCTGTCTGCCTGCCTGGCTGCCTACCTTCCTATCTATCTATCTATCTATCTATCTATCTATCTATCTATCTATCTATCTATCTACCTATCTATCTATCTATCTATCTATCTATATATATCATCTGATCCTCTTTATTATTGGCGATAAAAATGTGTATTAAGTCGAAGTTCAGCTGTTTATCTACCTACCTGCCAACCTACCTGACTACCTACCTAACTACCAGCCTAACTACAGGCTTGTCAACCTCCCAGTCTGTCTGCCTGCCTACCTACTTACCTACCTTCCTACCTACCTGGTTGTCTGTCTATCTATCTATCTATCTATCTATCTATCTATCTATCTATCTATCTATCTATCTATCTATCTATCTGACTATCTGTCTGACTGTCTGTCTTTTTTCTATCTATCTATCTATCTATCTATCTATCTATCTATCTATCTATCTATCTATCTATCTATCTATCTATCTATCAATCTATGTATGTATGTATGTATGTATGTATGTATGTATGTATGTATGTATGTTGTATGTATGTATGTGTGAATGTATGTATGTAAGGATCTATCTTTCTATCTATCTATCTATCTATCTATCTATCTATCTATCTAGCTATCTATCTATCTGTCTTTTTTCTAACTATCTATCTATCTATCTATCTATCTATCTATCTATCTATCTATCTCTATCTTTTTTCTATCTATCTATCTATCTATCTATCTATCTATCTATCTATCTACCTACCTACCTACCTACCTACCTACATACCTACCCACCTACCTACCTACCTACTTACACACCTACCTACCTACCAAATACCCTACCTACCTTCCTACCTACCTATCTACCTGCATGCGAGCGTCTCTGCCTACCTGCCTGTCAGCCTACCTTCTACATACCTACCTCCTACCTACCTTTCTATCTATCTATCTATCTATCTATCTATCTATCTATCTATCTATCTATCTATCTATCTATCTATCTATCATATATCTATCCTCTGATTCGCTTTTTTATAGGTAAATAAAAATGTGTATGAAGTGGAAGTTAATAAATCTTAAAACGCATATTAAGTTGAAGTATCACTTCCTACCTACCTACGTACCTACCTACGTACCTACGTACCTATCTACCTTCCCATCTACCTGCCTGTCAGCCTCATTGTCTGGTCCTCTTTATTATTGTCGAATTAAAATATGTATTCAATCGAAGTTAATTTGTTAAAAATGCATATTTAGTCAAAGTCCACCAACCTTCCTCTTTACCTACCTAACTATCTACCTACCTACCTACCTTCCTACCTACCTACTAGTACCTACCTACTTACCTACCTATCTACACACATACCTTCCTACCAAATAAGCTACCTTCCTACCTACATACCGACCTACCTACCTGCATGCCAGCCTTCCTGCCTGCCTGCCTACCTTCCTACCTTCCTACCTACCTACTTCCTACCTTAGTCCTTAGTACTAACCTATCTACCTACCAGCCAACCTACCTACCTGCCTACCTGTCAGCTTCACTGTCTGCCTGCCAGCCTGCCAGTCTACCTTCCTACCGACCAACCTACCTACTATCTATCTATCTATCTATCTATCTATCTATCTATATCTATCTATCTATCTATCTATCTATCTATCTATCTATCTATCTATCTATCTATCTATCTATCTATCTGACTATTTACCTATCTATCTATCTACCTACCTACGTGCCTGCCAGCATCCCTGTCTATCTACTTATCTATCTATCTATCTATCTATCTATCTATCTATCTATCTATCTATCTATCCTCTGGTCCTCTTTATAATTGGCGTTAAAAATGTGTATTAAGTCGAAGTGCCAACCTATTTATTTACCTACCTGCCAACCTACCTTCCTACCTACCTACCTAACTACCTACCTAACTACCAGCCTAACTACATGCCTGTCAGGCTCCCTGTCTGTCTGCCTGCCTGCATACCTACCTACCTACCTACCTACCTACAGCATACCCACCTACCTACCTTCCTGTCTGTCTATCTATCTATCTGTCTATCTATCTATCTATCTATCTATCTATCTATCTATCTATCTATCTATCTATCTATCTATCTATCTACCTTCCTGTCTATCTATCTATCTATCTATCTATCTATCTATCTATCTATCTATCTATCTATCTATTTATCTATCTATCTATCTTTCTATCTAT
>OZ022514.1:48441205-48726966 GCA_963989385.1 Ctena decussata
TGGAGAAAATGAGGTGTCAATTTTGCATTGGACCCTATGGGAAAATGCATAAACGCCTACTGCTCCGACGTTCAGCGACCGATAACATCCATCTTTACACTGTAAACGGTAATTACATAGGTACATGCCTGGGGCAAATAACAGCGCAAATAATTGTCCATGTGCAGAGTAATAAAGGAGCAAACTTTTATATATGGGCCTGCAGTGGAAGTTATTCTTAAAAGGTGACTTTCACGAATCGTTCTGAAACTGTGCTAAATTACAGATAATTCCCATATATTTCTTGGGAGAAAGTGCCCTGAAATTCTCCTTTCTCCGTTGTCGAGATATTCGAGGGCAAAGTCGTGCAGTTTTCGACTTCCAGGGGCTATAACTCGAAAACTAAAGAACGAGAATTTTTGGCACATATGGTCAATTGAATGTTTATCCCAACCCTCTCATTTGGCACTAGTTTCAGCCCGAATTGTGCAAGTCACCTAAGGTCACGAATCGTCCCGAACGTGTAGCCCAAATTGTGAAAATTTCAAACCGCTACTGCTTGCTTGTTTGAGTAGGTAGCCATCTGAAACTTGGCATATATAAAGGTCATTAACATGTCTACATGCATGCACAATCTTATGTCAACTGATTGCATAACTTGCGAACTATAGGCCATCGAAATTTTTGTAAACAAAAGTTTGTGCGACTTTAGCTCCCAAACGGAATAAAAGCTAAAGCTGAAATAGCCTTCATTCTATTTCACTTATTTGTGTCTACACATGTATATGTTTTGCAGAGACTCAAAGCTCTTGAGAATGGAGAAAATGAGGTGTCAATTTTGCATTGGACCCTATGGGAAAATGCATTAAACGCCTACTGCTCCGACGTTCAGCGACCGATAACATCCATCTTTACACTGTAAACGGTTATTACATAGGTACATGCCTGGGGCAAATAACAGCGCAAATAATTGTCCATGTGCAGAGTAATAAAGGAGCAAACTTTTATATATGGGCCTGCAGTGGAAGTTATTCTTAAAAGGTGACTTTCACGAATCGTTCTGAAACTGTGCTAAATTACAGATAATTCCCATATATTTCTTGGGAGAAAGTGCCCTGAAATTCTCCTTTCTCCGTTGTCGAGATATTCGAGGGCAAAGTCGTGCAGTTTTCGACTTCCAGGGGCTATAACTCGAAAACTAAAGAACGAGAATTTTTGGCACATATGGTCAATTGAATGTTTATCCCAACCCTCTCATTTGGCACTAGTTTCAGCCCGAATTGTGCAAGTCACCTAAGGTCACGAATCGTCCCGAACGTGTAGCCCAAATTGTGAAAATTTCAAACCGCTACTGCTTGCTTGTTTGAGTAGGTAGCCATCTGAAACTTGGCATATATAAAGGTCATTAACATGTCTACATGCATGCACAATCTTATGTCAACTGATTGCATAACTTGCGAACTATAGGCCATCGAAATTTTTGTAAACAAAAGTTTGTGCGACTTTAGCTCCCAAACGGAATAAAAGCTAAAGCTGAAATAGCCTTCATTCTATTTCACTTATTTGTGTCTACACATGTATATGTTTTGCAGAGACTCAAAGCTCTTGAGAATGGAGAAAATGAGGTGTCAATTTTGCATTGGACCCTATGGGAAAATGCATTAAACGCCTACTGCTCCGACGTTCAGCGACCGATAACATCCATCTTTACACTGTAAACGGTAATTACATAGGTACATGCCTGGGGCAAATAACAGCGCAAATAATTGTCCATGTGCAGAGTAATAAAGGAGCAAACTTTTATATATGGGCCTGCAGTGGAAGTTATTCTTAAAAGGTGACTTTCACGAATCGTTCTGAAACTGTGCTAAATTACAGATAATTCCCATATATTTCTTGGGAGAAAGTGCCCTGAAATTCTCCTTTCTCCGTTGTCGAGATATTCGAGGGCAAAGTCGTGCAGTTTTCGACTTCCAGGGGCTATAACTCGAAAACTAAAGAACGAGAATTTTTGGCACATATGGTCAATTGAATGTTTATCCCAACCCTCTCATTTGGCACTAGTTTCAGCCCGAATTGTGCAAGTCACCTAAGGTCACGAATCGTCCCGAACGTGTAGCCCAAATTGTGAAAATTTCAAACCGCTACTGCTTGCTTGTTTGAGTAGGTAGCCATCTGAAACTTGGCATATATAAAGGTCATTAACATGTCTACATGCATGCACAATCTTATGTCAACTGATTGCATAACTTGCGAACTATAGGCCATCGAAATTTTTGTAAACAAAAGTTTGTGCGACTTTAGCTCCCAAACGGAATAAAAGCTAAAGCTGAAATAGCCTTCATTCTATTTCACTTATTTGTGTCTACACATGTATATGTTTTGCAGAGACTCAAAGCTCTTGAGAATGGAGAAAATGAGGTGTCAATTTTGCATTGGACCCTATGGGAAAATGCATTAAACGCCTACTGCTCCGACGTTCAGCGACCGATAACATCCATCTTTACACTGTAAACGGTAATTACATAGGTACATGCCTGGGGCAAATAACAGCGCAAATAATTGTCCATGTGCAGAGTAATAAAGGAGCAAACTTTTATATACGGGCCTGCAGTGGAAGTTATTCTTAAAAGGTGACTTTCACGAATCGTTCTGAAACTGTGCTAAATTACAGATAATTCCCATATATTTCTTGGGAGAAAGTGCCCTGAAATTCTCCTTTCTCCGTTGTCGAGATATTCGAGGGCAAAGTCGTGCAGTTTTCGACTTCCAGGGGCTATAACTCGAAAACTAAAGAACGAGAATTTTTGGCACATATGGTCAATTGAATGTTTATCCCAACCCTCTCATTTGGCACTAGTTTCAGCCCGAATTGTGCAAGTCACCTAAGGTCACGAATCGTCCCGAACGTGTAGCCCAAATTGTGAAAATTTCAAACCGCTACTGCTTGCTTGTTTGAGTAGGTAGCCATCTGAAACTTGGCATATATAAAGGTCATTAACATGTCTACATGCATGCACAATCTTATGTCAACTGATTGCATAACTTGCGAACTATAGGCCATCGAAATTTTTGTAAACAAAAGTTTGTGCGACTTTAGCTCCCAAACGGAATAAAAGCTAAAGCTGAAATAGCCTTCATTCTATTTCACTTATTTGTGTCTACACATGTATATGTTTTGCAGAGACTCAAAACTCTTGAGAATGGAGAAAATGAGGTGTCAATTTTGCATTGGACCCTATGGGAAAATGCATTAAACGCCTACTGCTCCGACGTTCAGCGACCGATAACATCCATCTTTACACTGTAAACGGTAATTACATAGGTACATGCCTGGGGCAAATAACAGCGCAAATAATTGTCCATGTGCAGAGTAATAAAGGAGCAAACTTTTATATATGGGCCTGCAGTGGAAGTTATTCTTAAAAGGTGACTTTCACGAATCGTTCTGAAACTGTGCTAAATTACAGATAATTCCCATATATTTCTTGGGAGAAAGTGCCCTGAAATTCTCCTTTCTCCGTTCTGTTCTGTTCTGTTCTGTTGTCGAGATATTCGAGGGCAAAGTCGTGCAGTTTTCGACTTCCAGGGGCTATAACTCGAAAACTAAAGAACGAGAATTTTTGGCACATATGGTCAATTGAATGTTTATCCCAACCCTCTCATTTGGCACTAGTTTCAGCCCGAATTGTGCAAGTCACCTAAGGTCACGAATCGTCCCGAACGTGTAGCCCAAATTGTGAAAATTTCAAACCGCTACTGCTTGCTTGTTTGAGTAGGTAGCCATCTGAAACTTGGCATATATAAAGGTCATTAACATGTCTACATGCATGCACAATCTTATGTCAACTGATTGCATAACTTGCGAACTATAGGCCATCGAAATTTTTGTAAACAAAAGTTTGTGCGACTTTAGCTCCCAAACGGAATAAAAGCTAAAGCTGAAATAGCCTTCATTCTATTTCACTTATTTGTGTCTACACATGTATATGTTTTGCAGAGACTCAAAGCTCTTGAGAATGGAGAAAATGAGGTGTCAATTTTGCATTGGACCCTATGGGAAAATGCATAAACGCCTACTGCTCCGACGTTCAGCGACCGATAACATCCATCTTTACACTGTAAACGGTAATTACATAGGTACATGCCTGGGGCAAATAACAGCGCAAATAATTGTCCATGTGCAGAGTAATAAAGGAGCAAACTTTTATATATGGGCCTGCAGTGGAAGTTATTCTTAAAAGGTGACTTTCACGAATCGTTCTGAAACTGTGCTAAATTACAGATAATTCCCATATATTTCTTGGGAGAAAGTGCCCTGAAATTCTCCTTTCTCCGTTGTCGAGATATTCGAGGGCAAAGTCGTGCAGTTTTCGACTTCCAGGGGCTATAACTCGAAAACTAAAGAACGAGAATTTTTGGCACATATGGTCAATTGAATGTTTATCCCAACCCTCTCATTTGGCACTAGTTTCAGCCCGAATTGTGCAAGTCACCTAAGGTCACGAATCGTCCCGAACGTGTAGCCCAAATTGTGAAAATTTCAAACCGCTACTGCTTGCTTGTTTGAGTAGGTAGCCATCTGAAACTTGGCATATATAAAGGTCATTAACATGTCTACATGCATGCACAATCTTATGTCAACTGATTGCATAACTTGCGAACTATAGGCCATCGAAATTTTTGTAAACAAAAGTTTGTGCGACTTTAGCTCCCAAACGGAATAAAAGCTAAAGCTGAAATAGCCTTCATTCTATTTCACTTATTTGTGTCTACACATGTATATGTTTTGCAGAGACTCAAAACTCTTGAGAATGGAGAAAATGAGGTGTCAATTTTGCATTGGACCCTATGGGAAAATGCATTAAACGCCTACTGCTCCGACGTTCAGCGACCGATAACATCCATCTTTACACTGTAAACGGTAATTACATAGGTACATGCCTGGGGCAAATAACAGCGCAAATAATTGTCCATGTGCAGAGTAATAAAGGAGCAAACTTTTATATATGGGCCTGCAGTGGAAGTTATTCTTAAAAGGTGACTTTCACGAATCGTTCTGAAACTGTGCTAAATTACAGATAATTCCCATATATTTCTTGGGAGAAAGTGCCCTGAAATTCTCCTTTCTCCGTTCTGTTCTGTTCTGTTCTGTTGTCGAGATATTCGAGGGCAAAGTCGTGCAGTTTTCGACTTCCAGGGGCTATAACTCGAAAACTAAAGAACGAGAATTTTTGGCACATATGGTCAATTGAATGTTTATCCCAACCCTCTCATTTGGCACTAGTTTCAGCCCGAATTGTGCAAGTCACCTAAGGTCACGAATCGTCCCGAACGTGTAGCCCAAATTGTGAAAATTTCAAACCGCTACTGCTTGCTTGTTTGAGTAGGTAGCCATCTGAAACTTGGCATATATAAAGGTCATTAACATGTCTACATGCATGCACAATCTTATGTCAACTGATTGCATAACTTGCGAACTATAGGCCATCGAAATTTTTGTAAACAAAAGTTTGTGCGACTTTAGCTCCCAAACGGAATAAAAGCTAAAGCTGAAATAGCCTTCATTCTATTTCACTTATTTGTGTCTACACATGTATATGTTTTGCAGAGACTCAAAGCTCTTGAGAATGGAGAAAATGAGGTGTCAATTTTGCATTGGACCCTATGGGAAAATGCATAAACGCCTACTGCTCCGACGTTCAGCGACCGATAACATCCATCTTTACACTGTAAACGGTAATTACATAGGTACATGCCTGGGGCAAATAACAGCGCAAATAATTGTCCATGTGCAGAGTAATAAAGGAGCAAACTTTTATATATGGGCCTGCAGTGGAAGTTATTCTTAAAAGGTGACTTTCACGAATCGTTCTGCAACTGTGCTAAATTACAGATAATTCCCATATATTTCTTGGGAGAAAGTGCCCTGAAATTCTCCTTTCTCCGTTGTCGAGATATTCGAGGGCAAAGTCGTGCAGTTTTCGACTTCCAGGGGCTATAACTCGAAAACTAAAGAACGAGAATTTTTGGCACATATGGTCAATTGAATGTTTATCCCAACCCTCTCATTTGGCACTAGTTTCAGCCCGAATTGTGCAAGTCACCTAAGGTCACGAATCGTCCCGAACGTGTAGCCCAAATTGTGAAAATTTCAAACCGCTACTGCTTGCTTGTTGGAGTAGGTAGCCATCTGAAACTTGGCATATATAAAGGTCATTAACATGTCTACATGCATGCACAATCTTATGTCAACTGATTGCATAACTTGCGAACTATAGGCCATCGAAATTTTTGTAAACAAAAGTTTGTGCGACTTTAGCTCCCAAACGGAATAAAAGCTAAAGCTGAAATAGCCTTCATTCTATTTCACTTATTTGTGTCTACACATGTATATGTTTTGCAGAGACTCAAAGCTCTTGAGAATGGAGAAAATGAGGTGTCAATTTTGCATTGGACCCTATGGGAAAATGCATTAAACGCCTACTGCTCCGACGTTCAGCGACCGATAACATCCATCTTTACACTGTAAACGGTAATTACATAGGTACATGCCTGGGGCAAATAACAGCGCAAATAATTGTCCATGTGCAGAGTAATAAAGGAGCAAACTTTTATATATGGGCCTGCAGTGGAAGTTATTCTTAAAAGGTGACTTTCACGAATCGTTCTGAAACTGTGCTAAATTACAGATAATTCCCATATATTTCTTGGGAGAAAGTGCCCTGAAATTCTCCTTTCTCCGTTGTCGAGATATTCGAGGGCAAAGTCGTGCAGTTTTCGACTTCCAGGGGCTATAACTCGAAAACTAAAGAACGAGAATTTTTGGCACATATGGTCAATTGAATGTTTATCCCAACCCTCTCATTTGGCACTAGTTTCAGCCCGAATTGTGCAAGTCACCTAAGGTCACGAATCGTCCCGAACGTGTAGCCCAAATTGTGAAAATTTCAAACCGCTACTGCTTGCTTGTTTGAGTAGGTAGCCATCTGAAACTTGGCATATATAAAGGTCATTAACATGTCTACATGCATGCACAATCTTATGTCAACTGATTGCATAACTTGCGAACTATAGGCCATCGAAATTTTTGTAAACAAAAGTTTGTGCGACTTTAGCTCCCAAACGGAATAAAAGCTAAAGCTGAAATAGCCTTCATTCTATTTCACTTATTTGTGTCTACACATGTATATGTTTTGCAGAGACTCAAAGCTCTTGAGAATGGAGAAAATGAGGTGTCAATTTTGCATTGGACCCTATGGGAAAATGCATTAAACGCCTACTGCTCCGACGTTCAGCGACCGATAACATCCATCTTTACACTGTAAACGGTAATTACATAGGTACATGCCTGGGGCAAATAACAGCGCAAATAATTGTCCATGTGCAGAGTAATAAAGGAGCAAACTTTTATATATGGGCCTGCAGTGGAAGTTATTCTTAAAAGGTGACTTTCACGAATCGTTCTGAAACTGTGCTAAATTACAGATAATTCCCATATATTTCTTGGGAGAAAGTGCCCTGAAATTCTCCTTTCTCCGTTGTCGAGATATTCGAGGGCAAAGTCGTGCAGTTTTCGACTTCCAGGGGCTATAACTCGAAAACTTAAGAACGAGAATTTTTGGCACATATGGTCAATTGAATGTTTATCCCAACCCTCTCATTTGGCACTAGTTTCAGCCCGAATTGTGCAAGTCACCTAAGGTCACGAATCGTCCCGAACGTGTAGCCCAAATTGTGAAAATTTCAAACCGCTACTGCTTGCTTGTTTGAGTAGGTAGCCATCTGAAACTTGGCATATATAAAGGTCATTAACATGTCTACATGCATGCACAATCTTATGTCAACTGATTGCATAACTTGCGAACTATAGGCCATCGAAATTTTTGTAAACAAAAGTTTGTGCGACTTTAGCTCCCAAACGGAATAAAAGCTAAAGCTGAAATAGCCTTCATTCTATTTCACTTATTTGTGTCTACACATGTATATGTTTTGCAGAGACTCAAAGCTCTTGAGAATGGAGAAAATGAGGTGTCAATTTTGCATTGGACCCTATGGGAAAATGCATTAAACGCCTACTGCTCCGACGTTCAGCGACCGATAACATCCATCTTTACACTGTAAACGGTAATTACATAGGTACATGCCTGGGGCAAATAACAGCGCAAATAATTGTCCATGTGCAGAGTAATAAAGGAGCAAACTTTTATATATGGGCCTGCAGTGGAAGTTATTCTTAAAAGGTGACTTTCACGAATCGTTCTGAAACTGTGCTAAATTACAGATAATTCCCATATATTTCTTGGGAGAAAGTGCCCTGAAATTCTCCTTTCTCCGTTGTCGAGATATTCGAGGGCAAAGTCGTGCAGTTTTCGACTTCCAGGGGATATAACTCGAAAACTAAAGAACGAGAATTTTTGGCACATATGGTCAATTGAATGTTTATCCCAACCCTCTCATTTGGCACTAGTTTCAGCCCGAATTGTGCAAGTCACCTAAGGTCACGAATCGTCCCGAACGTGTAGCCCAAATTGTGAAAATTTCAAACCGCTACTGCTTGCTTGTTGGAGTAGGTAGCCATCTGAAACTTGGCATATATAAAGGTCATTAACATGTCTACATGCATGCACAATCTTATGTCAACTGATTGCATAACTTGCGAACTATAGGCCATCGAAATTTTTGTAAACAAAAGTTTGTGCGACTTTAGCTCCCAAACGGAATAAAAGCTAAAGCTGAAATAGCCTTCATTCTATTTCACTTATTTGTGTCTACACATGTATATGTTTTGCAGAGACTCAAAGCTCTTGAGAATGGAGAAAATGAGGTGTCAATTTTGCATTGGACCCTATGGGAAAATGCATTAAACGCCTACTGCTCCGACGTTCAGCGACCGATAACATCCATCTTTACACTGTAAACGGTAATTACATAGGTACATGCCTGGGGCAAATAACAGCGCAAATAATTGTCCATGTGCAGAGTAATAAAGGAGCAAACTTTTATATATGGGCCTGCAGTGGAAGTTATTCTTAAAAGGTGACTTTCACGAATCGTTCTGAAACTGTGCTAAATTACAGATAATTCCCATATATTTCTTGGGAGAAAGTGCCCTGAAATTCTCCTTTCTCCGTTGTCGAGATATTCGAGGGCAAAGTCGTGCAGTTTTCGACTTCCAGGGGCTATAACTCGAAAACTAAAGAACGAGAATTTTTGGCACATATGGTCAATTGAATGTTTATCCCAACCCTCTCATTTGGCACTAGTTTCAGCCCGAATTGTGCAAGTCACCTAAGGTCACGAATCGTCCCGAACGTGTAGCCCAAATTGTGAAAATTTCAAACCGCTACTGCTTGCTTGTTGGAGTAGGTAGCCATCTGAAACTTGGCATATATAAAGGTCATTAACATGTCTACATGCATGCACAATCTTATGTCAACTGATTGCATAACTTGCGAACTATAGGCCATCGAAATTTTTGTAAACAAAAGTTTGTGCGACTTTAGCTCCCAAACGGAATAAAAGCTAAAGCTGAAATAGCCTTCATTCTATTTCACTTATTTGTGTCTACACATGTATATGTTTTGCAGAGACTCAAAGCTCTTGAGAATGGAGAAAATGAGGTGTCAATTTTGCATTGGACCCTATGGGAAAATGCATTAAACGCCTACTGCTCCGACGTTCAGCGACCGATAACATCCATCTTTACACTGTAAACGGTAATTACATAGGTACATGCCTGGGGCAAATAACAGCGCAAATAATTGTCCATGTGCAGAGTAATAAAGGAGCAAACTTTTATATATGGGCCTGCAGTGGAAGTTATTCTTAAAAGGTGACTTTCACGAATCGTTCTGAAACTGTGCTAAATTACAGATAATTCCCATATATTTCTTGGGAGAAAGTGCCCTGAAATTCTCCTTTCTCCGTTGTCGAGATATTCGAGGGCAAAGTCGTGCAGTTTTCGACTTCCAGGGGCTATAACTCGAAAACTAAAGAACGAGAATTTTTGGCACATATGGTCAATTGAATGTTTATCCCAACCCTCTCATTTGGCACTAGTTTCAGCCCGAATTGTGCAAGTCACCTAAGGTCACGAATCGTCCCGAACGTGTAGCCCAAATTGTGAAAATTTCAAACCGCTACTGCTTGCTTGTTTGAGTAGGTAGCCATCTGAAACTTGACATATATAAAGGTCATTAACATGTCTACATGCATGCACAATCTTATGTCAACTGATTGCATAACTTGCGAACTATAGGCCATCGAAATTTTTGTAAACAAAAGTTTGTGCGACTTTAGCTCCCAAACGGAATAAAAGCTAAAGCTGAAATAGCCTTCATTCTATTTCACTTATTTGTGTCTACACATGTATATGTTTTGCAGAGACTCAAAGCTCTTGAGAATGGAGAAAATGAGGTGTCAATTTTGCATTGGACCCTATGGGAAAATGCATTAAACGCCTACTGCTCCGACGTTCAGCGACCGATAACATCCATCTTTACACTGTAAACGGTAATTACATAGGTACATGCCTGGGGCAAATAACAGCGCAAATAATTGTCCATGTGCAGAGTAATAAAGGAGCAAACTTTTATATATGGGCCTGCAGTGGAAGTTATTCTTAAAAGGTGACTTTCACGAATCGTTCTGAAACTGTGCTAAATTACAGATAATTCCCATATATTTCTTGGGAGAAAGTGCCCTGAAATTCTCCTTTCTCCGTTGTCGAGATATTCGAGGGCAAAGTCGTGCAGTTTTCGACTTCCAGGGGCTATAACTCGAAAACTAAAGAACGAGAATTTTTGGCACATATGGTCAATTGAATGTTTATCCCAACCCTCTCATTTGGCACTAGTTTCAGCCCGAATTGTGCAAGTCACCTAAGGTCACGAATCGTCCCGAACGTGTAGCCCAAATTGTGAAAATTTCAAACCGCTACTGCTTGCTTGTTTGAGTAGGTAGCCATCTGAAACTTGGCATATATAAAGGTCATTAACATGTCTACATGCATGCACAATCTTATGTCAACTGATTGCATAACTTGCGAACTATAGGCCATCGAAATTTTTGTAAACAAAAGTTTGTGCGACTTTAGCTCCCAAACGGAATAAAAGCTAAAGCTGAAATAGCCTTCATTCTATTTCACTTATTTGTGTCTACACATGTATATGTTTTGCAGAGACTCAAAGCTCTTGAGAATGGAGAAAATGAGGTGTCAATTTTGCATTGGACCCTATGGGAAAATGCATTAAACGCCTACTGCTCCGACGTTCAGCGACCGATAACATCCATCTTTACACTGTAAACGGTAATTACATAGGTACATGCCTGGGGCAAATAACAGCGCAAATAATTGTCCATGTGCAGAGTAATAAAGGAGCAAACTTTTATATATGGGCCTGCAGTGGAAGTTATTCTTAAAAGGTGACTTTCACGAATCGTTCTGAAACTGTGCTAAATTACAGATAATTCCCATATATTTCTTGGGAGAAAGTGCCCTGAAATTCTCCTTTCTCCGTTGTCGAGATATTCGAGGGCAAAGTCGTGCAGTTTTCGACTTCCAGGGGCTATAACTCGAAAACTAAAGAACGAGAATTTTTGGCACATATGGTCAATTGAATGTTTATCCCAACCCTCTCATTTGGCACTAGTTTCAGCCCGAATTGTGCAAGTCACCTAAGGTCACGAATCGTCCCGAACGTGTAGCCCAAATTGTGAAAATTTCAAACCGCTACTGCTTGCTTGTTGGAGTAGGTAGCCATCTGAAACTTGGCATATATAAAGGTCATTAACATGTCTACATGCATGCACAATCTTATGTCAACTGATTGCATAACTTGCGAACTATAGGCCATCGAAATTTTTGTAAACAAAAGTTTGTGCGACTTTAGCTCCCAAACGGAATAAAAGCTAAAGCTGAAATAGCCTTCATTCTATTTCACTTATTTGTGTCTACACATGTATATGTTTTGCAGAGACTCAAAGCTCTTGAGAATGGAGAAAATGAGGTGTCAATTTTGCATTGGACCCTATGGGAAAATGCATTAAACGCCTACTGCTCCGACGTTCAGCGACCGATAACATCCATCTTTACACTGTAAACGGTAATTACATAGGTACATGCCTGGGGCAAATAACAGCGCAAATAATTGTCCATGTGCAGAGTAATAAAGGAGCAAACTTTTATATATGGGCCTGCAGTGGAAGTTATTCTTAAAAGGTGACTTTCACGAATCGTTCTGAAACTGTGCTAAATTACAGATAATTCCCATATATTTCTTGGGAGAAAGTGCCCTGAAATTCTCCTTTCTCCGTTGTCGAGATATTCGAGGGCAAAGTCGTGCAGTTTTCGACTTCCAGGGGCTATAACTCGAAAACTAAAGAACGAGAATTTTTGGCACATATGGTCAATTGAATGTTTATCCCAACCCTCTCATTTGGCACTAGTTTCAGCCCGAATTGTGCAAGTCACCTAAGGTCACGAATCGTCCCGAACGTGTAGCCCAAATTGTGAAAATTTCAAACCGCTACTGCTTGCTTGTTGGAGTAGGTAGCCATCTGAAACTTGGCATATATAAAGGTCATTAACATGTCTACATGCATGCACAATCTTATGTCAACTGATTGCATAACTTGCGAACTATAGGCCATCGAAATTTTTGTAAACAAAAGTTTGTGCGACTTTAGCTCCCAAACGGAATAAAAGCTAAAGCTGAAATAGCCTTCATTCTATTTCACTTATTTGTGTCTACACATGTATATGTTTTGCAGAGACTCAAAGCTCTTGAGAATGGAGAAAATGAGGTGTCAATTTTGCATTGGACCCTATGGGAAAATGCATTAAACGCCTACTGCTCCGACGTTCAGCGACCGATAACATCCATCTTTACACTGTAAACGGTAATTACATAGGTACATGCCTGGGGCAAATAACAGCGCAAATAATTGTCCATGTGCAGAGTAATAAAGGAGCAAACTTTTATATATGGGCCTGCAGTGGAAGTTATTCTTAAAAGGTGACTTTCACGAATCGTTCTGAAACTGTGCTAAATTACAGATAATTCCCATATATTTCTTGGGAGAAAGTGCCCTGAAATTCTCCTTTCTCCGTTGTCGAGATATTCGAGGGCAAAGTCGTGCAGTTTTCGACTTCCAGGGGCTATAACTCGAAAACTAAAGAACGAGAATTTTTGGCACATATGGTCAATTGAATGTTTATCCCAACCCTCTCATTTGGCACTAGTTTCAGCCCGAATTGTGCAAGTCACCTAAGGTCACGAATCGTCCCGAACGTGTAGCCCAAATTGTGAAAATTTCAAACCGCTACTGCTTGCTTGTTTGAGTAGGTAGCCATCTGAAACTTGACATATATAAAGGTCATTAACATGTCTACATGCATGCACAATCTTATGTCAACTGATTGCATAACTTGCGAACTATAGGCCATCGAAATTTTTGTAAACAAAAGTTTGTGCGACTTTAGCTCCCAAACGGAATAAAAGCTAAAGCTGAAATAGCCTTCATTCTATTTCACTTATTTGTGTCTACACATGTATATGTTTTGCAGAGACTCAAAGCTCTTGAGAATGGAGAAAATGAGGTGTCAATTTTGCATTGGACCCTATGGGAAAATGCATTAAACGCCTACTGCTCCGACGTTCAGCGACCGATAACATCCATCTTTACACTGTAAACGGTAATTACATAGGTACATGCCTGGGGCAAATAACAGCGCAAATAATTGTCCATGTGCAGAGTAATAAAGGAGCAAACTTTTATATATGGGCCTGCAGTGGAAGTTATTCTTAAAAGGTGACTTTCACGAATCGTTCTGAAACTGTGCTAAATTACAGATAATTCCCATATATTTCTTGGGAGAAAGTGCCCTGAAATTCTCCTTTCTCCGTTGTCGAGATATTCGAGGGCAAAGTCGTGCAGTTTTCGACTTCCAGGGGCTATAACTCGAAAACTAAAGAACGAGAATTTTTGGCACATATGGTCAATTGAATGTTTATCCCAACCCTCTCATTTGGCACTAGTTTCAGCCCGAATTGTGCAAGTCACCTAAGGTCACGAATCGTCCCGAACGTGTAGCCCAAATTGTGAAAATTTCAAACCGCTACTGCTTGCTTGTTTGAGTAGGTAGCCATCTGAAACTTGGCATATATAAAGGTCATTAACATGTCTACATGCATGCACAATCTTATGTCAACTGATTGCATAACTTGCGAACTATAGGCCATCGAAATTTTTGTAAACAAAAGTTTGTGCGACTTTAGCTCCCAAACGGAATAAAAGCTAAAGCTGAAATAGCCTTCATTCTATTTCACTTATTTGTGTCTACACATGTATATGTTTTGCAGAGACTCAAAGCTCTTGAGAATGGAGAAAATGAGGTGTCAATTTTGCATTGGACCCTATGGGAAAATGCATTAAACGCCTACTGCTCCGACGTTCAGCGACCGATAACATCCATCTTTACACTGTAAACGGTAATTACATAGGTACATGCCTGGGGCAAATAACAGCGCAAATAATTGTCCATGTGCAGAGTAATAAAGGAGCAAACTTTTATATATGGGCCTGCAGTGGAAGTTATTCTTAAAAGGTGACTTTCACGAATCGTTCTGAAACTGTGCTAAATTACAGATAATTCCCATATATTTCTTGGGAGAAAGTGCCCTGAAATTCTCCTTTCTCCGTTGTCGAGATATTCGAGGGCAAAGTCGTGCAGTTTTCGACTTCCAGGGGCTATAACTCGAAAACTAAAGAACGAGAATTTTTGGCACATATGGTCAATTGAATGTTTATCCCAACCCTCTCATTTGGCACTAGTTTCAGCCCGAATTGTGCAAGTCACCTAAGGTCACGAATTGTCCCGAACGTGTAGCCCAAATTGTGAAAATTTCAAACCGCTACTGCTTGCTTGTTGGAGTAGGTAGCCATCTGAAACTTGGCATATATAAAGGTCATTAACATGTCTACATGCATGCACAATCTTATGTCAACTGATTGCATAACTTGCGAACTATAGGCCATCGAAATTTTTGTAAACAAAAGTTTGTGCGACTTTAGCTCCCAAACGGAATAAAAGCTAAAGCTGAAATAGCCTTCATTCTATTTCACTTATTTGTGTCTACACATGTATATGTTTTGCAGAGACTCAAAGCTCTTGAGAATGGAGAAAATGAGGTGTCAATTTTGCATTGGACCCTATGGGAAAATGCATTAAACGCCTACTGCTCCGACGTTCAGCGACCGATAACATCCATCTTTACACTGTAAACGGTAATTACATAGGTACATGCCTGGGGCAAATAACAGCGCAAATAATTGTCCATGTGCAGAGTAATAAAGGAGCAAACTTTTATATATGGGCCTGCAGTGGAAGTTATTCTTAAAAGGTGACTTTCACGAATCGTTCTGAAACTGTGCTAAATTACAGATAATTCCCATATATTTCTTGGGAGAAAGTGCCCTGAAATTCTCCTTTCTCCGTTGTCGAGATATTCGAGGGCAAAGTCGTGCAGTTTTCGACTTCCAGGGGCTATAACTCGAAAACTAAAGAACGAGAATTTTTGGCACATATGGTCAATTGAATGTTTATCCCAACCCTCTCATTTGGCACTAGTTTCAGCCCGAATTGTGCAAGTCACCTAAGGTCACGAATCGTCCTGAACGTGTAGCCCAAATTGTGAAAATTTCAAACCGCTACTGCTTGCTTGTATGAGTAGGTAGCCATCTGAAACTTGGCATATATAAAGGTCATTAACATGTCTACATGCATGCACAATCTTATGTCAACTGATTGCATAACTTGCGAACTATAGGCCATCGAAATTTTTGTAAACAAAAGTTTGTGCGACTTTAGCTCCCAAACGGAATAAAAGCTAAAGCTGAAATAGCCTTCATTCTATTTCACTTATTTGTGTCTACACATGTATATGTTTTGCAGAGACTCAAAGCTCTTGAGAATGGAGAAAATGAGGTGTCAATTTTGCATTGGACCCTATGGGAAAATGCATTAAACGCCTACTGCTCCGACGTTCAGCGACCGATAACATCCATCTTTACACTGTAAACGGTAATTACATAGGTACATGCCTGGGGCAAATAACAGCGCAAATAATTGTCCATGTGCAGAGTAATAAAGGAGCAAACTTTTATATATGGGCCTGCAGTGGAAGTTATTCTTAAAAGGTGACTTTCACGAATCGTTCTGAAACTGTGCTAAATTACAGATAATTCCCATATATTTCTTGGGAGAAAGTGCCCTGAAATTCTCCTTTCTCCGTTGTCGAGATATTCGAGGGCAAAGTCGTGCAGTTTTCGACTTCCAGGGGCTATAACTCGAAAACTAAAGAACGAGAATTTTTGGCACATATGGTCAATTGAATGTTTATCCCAACCCTCTCATTTGGCACTAGTTTCAGCCCGAATTGTGCAAGTCACCTAAAGTCACGAATCGTCCCGAACGTGTAGCCCAAATTGTGAAAATTTCAAACCGCTACTGCTTGCTTGTTTGAGTAGGTAGCCATCTGAAACTTGGCATATATAAAGGTCATTAACATGTCTACATGCATGCACAATCTTATGTCAACTGATTGCATAACTTGCGAACTATAGGCCATCGAAATTTTTGTAAACAAAAGTTTGTGCGACTTTAGCTCCCAAACGGAATAAAAGCTAAAGCTGAAATAGCCTTCATTCTATTTCACTTATTTGTGTCTACACATGTATATGTTTTGCAGAGACTCAAAGCTCTTGAGAATGGAGAAAATGAGGTGTCAATTTTGCATTGGACCCTATGGGAAAATGCATTAAACGCCTACTGCTCCGACGTTCAGCGACCGATAACATCCATCTTTACACTGTAAACGGTAATTACATAGGTACATGCCTGGGGCAAATAACAGCGCAAATAATTGTCCATGTGCAGAGTAATAAAGGAGCAAACTTTTATATATGGGCCTGCAGTGGAAGTTATTCTTAAAAGGTGACTTTCACGAATCGTTCTGAAACTGTGCTAAATTACAGATAATTCCCATATATTTCTTGGGAGAAAGTGCCCTGAAATTCTCCTTTCTCCGTTGTCGAGATATTCGAGGGCAAAGTCGTGCAGTTTTCGACTTCCAGGGGCTATAACTCGAAAACTAAAGAACGAGAATTTTTGGCACATATGGTCAATTGAATGTTTATCCCAACCCTCTCATTTGGCACTAGTTTCAGCCCGAATTGTGCAAGTCACCTAAGGTCACGAATCGTCCCGAACGTGTAGCCCAAATTGTGAAAATTTCAAACCGCTACTGCTTGCTTGTTGGAGTAGGTAGCCATCTGAAACTTGGCATATATAAAGGTCATTAACATGTCTACATGCATGCACAATCTTATGTCAACTGATTGCATAACTTGCGAACTATAGGCCATCGAAATGTTTGTAAACAAAAGTTTGTGCGACTTTAGCTCCCAAACGGAATAAAAGCTAAAGCTGAAATAGCCTTCATTCTATTTCACTTATTTGTGTCTACACATGTATATGTTTTGCAGAGACTCAAAGCTCTTGAGAATGGAGAAAATGAGGTGTCAATTTTGCATTGGACCCTATGGGAAAATGCATTAAACGCCTACTGCTCCGACGTTCAGCGACCGATAACATCCATCTTTACACTGTAAACGGTAATTACATAGGTACATGCCTGGGGCAAATAACAGCGCAAATAATTGTCCATGTGCAGAGTAATAAAGGAGCAAACTTTTATATATGGGCCTGCAGTGGAAGTTATTCTTAAAAGGTGACTTTCACGAATCGTTCTGAAACTGTGCTAAATTACAGATAATTCCCATATATTTCTTGGGAGAAAGTGCCCTGAAATTCTCCTTTCTCCGTTGTCGAGATATTCGAGGGCAAAGTCGTGCAGTTTTCGACTTCCAGGGGCTATAACTCGAAAACTAAAGAACGAGAATTTTTGGCACATATGGTCAATTGAATGTTTATCCCAACCCTCTCATTTGGCACTAGTTTCAGCCCGAATTGTGCAAGTCACCTAAGGTCACGAATCGTCCCGAACGTGTAGCCCAAATTGTGAAAATTTCAAACCGCTACTGCTTGCTTGTTTGAGTAGGTAGCCATCTGAAACTTGGCATATATAAAGGTCATTAACATGTCTACATGCATGCACAATCTTATGTCAACTGATTGCATAACTTGCGAACTATAGGCCATCGAAATTTTTGTAAACAAAAGTTTGTGCGACTTTAGCTCCCAAACGGAATAAAAGCTAAAGCTGAAATAGCCTTCATTCTATTTCACTTATTTGTGTCTACACATGTATATGTTTTGCAGAGACTCAAAGCTCTTGAGAATGGAGAAAATGAGGTGTCAATTTTGCATTGGACCCTATGGGAAAATGCATTAAACGCCTACTGCTCCGACGTTCAGCGACCGATAACATCCATCTTTACACTGTAAACGGTAATTACATAGGTACATGCCTGGGGCAAATAACAGCGCAAATAATTGTCCATGTGCAGAGTAATAAAGGAGCAAACTTTTATATATGGGCCTGCAGTGGAAGTTATTCTTAAAAGGTGACTTTCACGAATCGTTCTGAAACTGTGCTAAATTACAGATAATTCCCATATATTTCTTGGGAGAAAGTGCCCTGAAATTCTCCTTTCTCCGTTGTCGAGATATTCGAGGGCAAAGTCGTGCAGTTTTCGACTTCCAGGGGCTATAACTCGAAAACTAAAGAACGAGAATTTTTGGCACATATGGTCAATTGAATGTTTATCCCAACCCTCTCATTTGGCACTAGTTTCAGCCCGAATTGTGCAAGTCACCTAAGGTCACGAATCGTCCCGAACGTGTAGCCCAAATTGTGAAAATTTCAAACCGCTACTGCTTGCTTGTTTGAGTAGGTAGCCATCTGAAACTTGGCATATATAAAGGTCATTAACATGTCTACATGCATGCACAATCTTATGTCAACTGATTGCATAGCTTGCGAACTATAGGCCATCGAAATTTTTGTAAACAAAAGTTTGTGCGACTTTAGCTCCCAAACGGAATAAAAGCTAAAGCTGAAATAGCCTTCATTCTATTTCACTTATTTGTGTCTACACATGTATATGTTTTGCAGAGACTCAAAGCTCTTGAGAATGGAGAAAATGAGGTGTCAATTTTGCATTGGACCCTATGGGAAAATGCATTAAACGCCTACTGCTCCGACGTTCAGCGACCGATAACATCCATCTTTACACTGTAAACGGTTATTACATAGGTACATGCCTGGGGCAAATAACAGCGCAAATAATTGTCCATGTGCAGAGTAATAAAGGAGCAAACTTTTATATATGGGCCTGCAGTGGAAGTTATTCTTAAAAGGTGACTTTCACGAATCTTTCTGAAACTGTGCTAAATTACAGATAATTCCCATATATTTCTTGGGAGAAAGTGCCCTGAAATTCTCCTTTCTCCGTTGTCGAGATATTCGAGGGCAAAGTCGTGCAGTTTTCGACTTCCAGGGGCTATAACTCGAAAACTAAAGAACGAGAATTTTTGGCACATATGGTCAATTGAATGTTTATCCCAACCATCTCATTTGGCACTAGTTTCAGCCCGAATTGTGCAAGTCACCTAAGGTCACGAATCGTCCCGAACGTGTAGCCCAAATTGTGAAAATTTCAGACCGCTACTGCTTGCTTGTTTGAGTAGTTAGCCATCTGAAACTTGGCATATATAAAGGTCATTAACATGTCTACATGCATGCACAATCTTATGTCAACTGATTGCATAACTTGCGAACTATAGGCCATCGAAATTTTTGTAAACAAAAGTTTGTGCGACTTTAGCTCCCAAACGGAATAAAAGCTAAAGCTGAAATAGCCTTCATTCTATTTCACTTATTTGTGTCTACACATGTATATGTTTTGCAGAGACTCAAAGCTCTTGAGAATGGAGAAAATGAGGTGTCAATTTTGCATTGGACCCTATGGGAAAATGCATTAAACGCCTACTGCTCCGACGTTCAGCGACCGATAACATCCATCTTTACACTGTAAACGGTAATTACATAGGTACATGCCTGGGGCAAATAACAGCGCAAATAATTGTCCATGTGCAGAGTAATAAAGGAGCAAACTTTTATATATGGGCCTGCAGTGGAAGTTATTCTTAAAAGGTGACTTTCACGAATCGTTCTGAAACTGTGCTAAATTACAGATAATTCCCATATATTTCTTGGGAGAAAGTGCCCTGAAATTCTCCTTTCTCCGTTGTCGAGATATTCGAGGGCAAAGTCGTGCAGTTTTCGACTTCCAGGGGCTATAACTCGAAAACTAAAGAACGAGAATTTTTGGCACATATGGTCAATTGAATGTTTATCCCAACCCTCTCATTTGGCACTAGTTTCAGCCCGAATTGTGCAAGTCACCTAAGGTCACGAATCGTCCCGAACGTGTAGCCCAAATTGTGAAAATTTCAAACCGCTACTGCTTGCTTGTTTGAGTAGGTAGCCATCTGAAACTTGGCATATATAAAGGTCATTAACATGTCTACATGCATGCACAATCTTATGTCAACTGATTGCATAACTTGCGAACTATAGGCCATCGAAATTTTTGTAAACAAAAGTTTGTGCGACTTTAGCTCCCAAACGGAATAAAAGCTAAAGCTGAAATAGCCTTCATTCTATTTCACTTATTTGTGTCTACACATGTATATGTTTTGCAGAGACTCAAAGCTCTTGAGAATGGAGAAAATGAGGTGTCAATTTTGCATTGGACCCTATGGGAAAATGCATTAAACGCCTACTGCTCCGACGTTCAGCGACCGATAACATCCATCTTTACACTGTAAACGGTAATTACATAGGTACATGCCTGGGGCAAATAACAGCGCAAATAATTGTCCATGTGCAGAGTAATAAAGGAGCAAACTTTTATATATGGGCCTGCAGTGGAAGTTATTCTTAAAAGGTGACTTTCACGAATCGTTCTGAAACTGTGCTAAATTACAGATAATTCCCATATATTTCTTGGGAGAAAGTGCCCTGAAATTCTCCTTTCTCCGTTGTCGAGATATTCGAGGGCAAAGTCGTGCAGTTTTCGACTTCCAGGGGCTATAACTCGAAAACTAAAGAACGAGAATTTTTGGCACATATGGTCAATTGAATGTTTATCCCAACCCTCTCATTTGGCACTAGTTCAGCCCGAATTGTGCAAGTCACCTAAGGTCACGAATCGTCCCGAACGTGTAGCCCAAATTGTGAAAATTTCAAACCGCTACTGCTTGCTTGTTTGAGTAGGTAGCCATCTGAAACTTGGCATATATAAAGGTCATTAACATGTCTACATGCATGCACAATCTTATGTCAACTGATTGCATAACTTGCGAACTATAAGCCATCGAAATTTTTGTAAACAAAAGTTTGTGCGACTTTAGCTCCCAAACGGAATAAAAGCTAAAGCTGAAATAGCCTTCATTCTATTTCACTTATTTGTGTCTACACATGTATATGTTTTGCAGAGACTCAAAGCTCTTGAGAATGGAGAAAATGAGGTGTCAATTTTGCATTGGACCCTATGGGAAAATGCATTAAACGCCTACTGCTCCGACGTTCAGCGACCGATAACATCCATCTTTACACTGTAAACGGTAATTACATAGGTACATGCCTGGGGCAAATAACAGCGCAAATAATTGTCCATGTGCAGAGTAATAAAGGAGCAAACTTTTATATATGGGCCTGCAGTGGAAGTTATTCTTAAAAGGTGACTTTCACGAATCGTTCTGAAACTGTGCTAAATTACAGATAATTCCCATATATTTCTTGGGAGAAAGTGCCCTGAAATTCTCCTTTCTCCGTTGTCGAGATATTCGAGGGCAAAGTCGTGCAGTTTTCGACTTCCAGGGGCTATAACTCGAAAACTAAAGAACGAGAATTTTTGGCACATATGGTCAATTGAATGTTTATCCCAACCCTCTCATTTGGCACTAGTTTCAGCCCGAATTGTGCAAGTCACCTAAGGTCACGAATCGTCCCGAACGTGTAGCCCAAATTGTGAAAATTTCAAACCGCTACTGCTTGCTTGTTTGAGTAGGTAGCCATCTGAAACTTGGCATATATAAAGGTCATTAACATGTCTACATGCATGCACAATCTTATGTCAACTGATTGCATAACTTGCGAACTATAGGCCATCGAAATTTTTGTAAACAAAAGTTTGTGCGACTTTAGCTCCCAAACGGAATAAAAGCTAAAGCTGAAATAGCCTTCATTCTATTTCACTTATTTGTGTCTACACATGTATATGTTTTGCAGAGACTCAAAGCTCTTGAGAATGGAGAAAATGAGGTGTCAATTTTGCATTGGACCCTATGGGAAAATGCATTAAACGCCTACTGCTCCGACGTTCAGCGACCGATAACATCCATCTTTACACTGTAAACGGTAATTACATAGGTACATGCCTGGGGCAAATAACAGCGCAAATAATTGTCCATGTGCAGAGTAATAAAGGAGCAAACTTTTATATATGGGCCTGCAGTGGAAGTTATTCTTAAAAGGTGACTTTCACGAATCGTTCTGAAACTGTGCTAAATTACAGATAATTCCCATATATTTCTTGGGAGAAAGTGCCCTGAAATTCTCCTTTCTCCGTTGTCGAGATATTCGAGGGCAAAGTCGTGCAGTTTTCGACTTCCAGGGGCTATAACTCGAAAACTAAAGAACGAGAATTTTTGGCACATATGGTCAATTGAATGTTTATCCCAACCCTCTCATTTGGCACTAGTTTCAGCCCGAATTGTGCAAGTCACCTAAGGTCACGAATCGTCCCGAACGTGTAGCCCAAATTGTGAAAATTTCAAACCGCTACTGCTTGCTTGTTTGAGTAGGTAGCCATCTGAAACTTGGCATATATAAAGGTCATTAACATGTCTACATGCATGCACAATCTTATGTCAACTGATTGCATAACTTGCGAACTATAGGCCATCGAAATTTTTGTAAACAAAAGTTTGTGCGACTTTAGCTCCCAAACGGAATAAAAGCTAAAGCTGAAATAGCCTTCATTCTATTTCACTTATTTGTGTCTACACATGTATATGTTTTGCAGAGACTCAAAGCTCTTGAGAATGGAGAAAATGAGGTGTCAATTTTGCATTGGACCCTATGGGAAAATGCATTAAACGCCTACTGCTCCGACGTTCAGCGACCGATAACATCCATCTTTACACTGTAAACGGTAATTACATAGGTACATGCCTGGGGCAAATAACAGCGCAAATAATTGACCATGTGCAGAGTAATAAAGGAGCAAACTTTTATATATGGGCCTGCAGTGGAAGTTATTCTTAAAAGGTGACTTTCACGAATCGTTCTGAAACTGTGCTAAATTACAGATAATTCCCATATATTTCTTGGGAGAAAGTGCCCTGAAATTCTCCTTTCTCCGTTGTCGAGATATTCGAGGGCAAAGTCGTGCAGTTTTCGACTTCCAGTGGCTATAACTCGAAAACTAAAGAACGAGAATTTTTGGCACATATGGTCAATTGAATGTTTATCCCAACCCTCTCATTTGGCACTAGTTTCAGCCCGAATTGTGCAAGTCACCTAAGGTCACGAATCGTCCCGAACGTGTAGCCCAAATTGTGAAAATTTCAAACCGCTACTGCTTGCTTGTTGGAGTAGGTAGCCATCTGAAACTTTGCATATATAAAGGTCATTAACATGTCTACATGCATGCACAATCTTATGTCAACTGATTGCATAACTTGCGAACTATAGGCCATCGAAATTTTTGTAAACAAAAGTTTGTGCGACTTTAGCTCCCAAACGGAATAAAAGCTAAAGCTGAAATAGCCTTCATTCTATTTCACTTATTTGTGTCTACACATGTATATGTTTTGCAGAGACTCAAAGCTCTTGAGAATGGAGAAAATGAGGTGTCAATTTTGCATTGGACCCTATGGGAAAATGCATTAAACGCCTACTGCTCCGACGTTCAGCGACCGATAACATCCATCTTTACACTGTAAACGGTAATTACATAGGTACATGCCTGGGGCAAATAACAGCGCAAATAATTGTCCATGTGCAGAGTAATAAAGGAGCAAACTTTTATATATGGGCCTGCAGTGGAAGTTATTCTTAAAAGGTGACTTTCACGAATCGTTCTGAAACTGTGCTAAATTACAGATAATTCCCATATATTTCTTGGGAGAAAGTGCCCTGAAATTCTCCTTTCTCCGTTGTCGAGATATTCGAGGGCAAAGTCGTGCAGTTTTCGACTTCCAGGGGCTATAACTCGAAAACTAAAGAACGAGAATTTTTGGCACATATGGTCAATTGAATGTTTATCCCAACCCTCTCATTTGGCACTAGTTTCAGCCCGAATTGTGCAAGTCACCTAAGGTCACGAATCGTCCCGAACGTGTAGCCCAAATTGTGAAAATTTCAAACCGCTACTGCTTGCTTGTTTGAGTAGGTAGCCATCTGAAACTTGGCATATATAAAGGTCATTAACATGTCTACATGCATGCACAATCTTATGTCAACTGATTGCATAACTTGCGAACTATAGGCCATCGAAATTTTTGTAAACAAAAGTTTGTGCGACTTTAGCTCCCAAACGGAATAAAAGCTAAAGCTGAAATAGCCTTCATTCTATTTCACTTATTTGTGTCTACACATGTATATGTTTTGCAGAGACTCAAAGCTCTTGAGAATGGAGAAAATGAGGTGTCAATTTTGCATTGGACCCTATGGGAAAATGCATTAAACGCCTACTGCTCCGACGTTCAGCGACCGATAACATCCATCTTTACACTGTAAACGGTAATTACATAGGTACATGCCTGGGGCAAATAACAGCGCAAATAATTGTCCATGTGCAGAGTAATAAAGGAGCAAACTTTTATATATGGGCCTGCAGTGGAAGTTATTCTTAAAAGGTGACTTTCACGAATCGTTCTGAAACTGTGCTAAATTACAGATAATTCCCATATATTTCTTGGGAGAAAGTGCCCTGAAATTCTCCTTTCTCCGTTGTCGAGATATTCGAGGGCAAAGTCGTGCAGTTTTCGACTTCCAGGGGCTATAACTCGAAAACTAAAGAACGAGAATTTTTGGCACATATGGTCAATTGAATGTTTATCCCAACCCTCTCATTTGGCACTAGTTTCAGCCCGAATTGTGCAAGTCACCTAAGGTCACGAATCGTCCCGAACGTGTAGCCCAAATTGTGAAAATTTCAAACCGCTACTGCTTGCTTGTTTGAGTAGGTAGCCATCTGAAACTTGGCATATATAAAGGTCATTAACATGTCTACATGCATGCACAATCTTATGTCAACTGATTGCATAACTTGCGAACTATAGGCCATCGAAATTTTTGTAAACAAAAGTTTGTGCGACTTTAGCTCCCAAACGGAATAAAAGCTAAAGCTGAAATAGCCTTCATTCTATTTCACTTATTTGTGTCTACACATGTATATGTTTTGCAGAGACTCAAAGCTCTTGAGAATGGAGAAAATGAGGTGTCAATTTTGCATTGGACCCTATGGGAAAATGCATTAAACGCCTACTGCTCCGACGTTCAGCGACCGATAACATCCATCTTTACACTGTAAACGGTAATTACATAGGTACATGCCTGGGGCAAATAACAGCGCAAATAATTGTCCATGTGCAGAGTAATAAAGGAGCAAACTTTTATATATGGGCCTGCAGTGGAAGTTATTCTTAAAAGGTGACTTTCACGAATCGTTCTGAAACTGTGCTAAATTACAGATAATTCCCATATATTTCTTGGGAGAAAGTGCCCTGAAATTCTCCTTTCTCCGTTGTCGAGATATTCGAGGGCAAAGTCGTGCAGTTTTCGACTTCCAGGGGCTATAACTCGAAAACTAAAGAACGAGAATTTTTGGCACATATGGTCAATTGAATGTTTATCCCAACCCTCTCATTTGGCACTAGTTTCAGCCCGAATTGTGCAAGTCACCTAAGGTCACGAATCGTCCCGAACGTGTAGCCCAAATTGTGAAAATTTCAAACCGCTACTGCTTGCTTGTTTGAGTAGGTAGCCATCTGAAACTTGGCATATATAAAGGTCATTAACATGTCTACATGCATGCACAATCTTATGTCAACTGATTGCATAACTTGCGAACTATAGGCCATCGAAATTTTTGTAAACAAAAGTTTGTGCGACTTTAGCTCCCAAACGGAATAAAAGCTAAAGCTGAAATAGCCTTCATTCTATTTCACTTATTTGTGTCTACACATGTATATGTTTTGCAGAGACTCAAAGCTCTTGAGAATGGAGAAAATGAGGTGTCAATTTTGCATTGGACCCTATGGGAAAATGCATTAAACGCCTACTGCTCCGACGTTCAGCGACCGATAACATCCATCTTTACACTGTAAACGGTAATTACATAGGTACATGCCTGGGGCAAATAACAGCGCAAATAATTGTCCATGTGCAGAGTAATAAAGGAGCAAACTTTTATATATGGGCCTGCAGTGGAAGTTATTCTTAAAAGGTGACTTTCACGAATCGTTCTGAAACTGTGCTAAATTACAGATAATTCCCATATATTTCTTGGGAGAAAGTGCCCTGAAATTCTCCTTTCTCCGTTGTCGAGATATTCGAGGGCAAAGTCGTGCAGTTTTCGACTTCCAGGGGCTATAACTCGAAAACTAAAGAACGAGAATTTTTGGCACATATGGTCAATTGAATGTTTATCCCAACCCTCTCATTTGGCACTAGTTTCAGCCCGAATTGTGCAAGTCACCTAAGGTCACGAATCGTCCCGAACGTGTAGCCCAAATTGTGAAAATTTCAAACCGCTACTGCTTGCTTGTTTGAGTAGGTAGCCATCTGAAACTTGGCATATATAAAGGTCATTAACATGTCTACATGCATGCACAATCTTATGTCAACTGATTGCATAACTTGCGAACTATAGGCCATCGAAATTTTTGTAAACAAAAGTTTGTGCGACTTTAGCTCCCAAACGGAATAAAAGCTAAAGCTGAAATAGCCTTCATTCTATTTCACTTATTTGTGTCTACACATGTATATGTTTTGCAGAGACTCAAAGCTCTTGAGAATGGAGAAAATGAGGTGTCAATTTTGCATTGGACCCTATGGGAAAATGCATTAAACGCCTACTGCTCCGACGTTCAGCGACCGATAACATCCATCTTTACACTGTAAACGGTAATTACATAGGTACATGCCTGGGGCAAATAACAGCGCAAATAATTGTCCATGTGCAGAGTAATAAAGGAGCAAACTTTTATATATGGGCCTGCAGTGGAAGTTATTCTTAAAAGGTGACTTTCACGAATCGTTCTGAAACTGTGCTAAATTACAGATAATTCCCATATATTTCTTGGGAGAAAGTGCCCTGAAATTCTCCTTTCTCCGTTGTCGAGATATTCGAGGGCAAAGTCGTGCAGTTTTCGACTTCCAGGGGCTATAACTCGAAAACTAAAGAACGAGAATTTTTGGCACATATGGTCAATTGAATGTTTATCCCAACCCTCTCATTTGGCACTAGTTTCAGCCCGAATTGTGCAAGTCACCTAAGGTCACGAATCGTCCCGAACGTGTAGCCCAAATTGTGAAAATTTCAAACCGCTACTGCTTGCTTGTTTGAGTAGGTAGCCATCTGAAACTTGGCATATATAAAGGTCATTAACATGTCTACATGCATGCACAATCTTATGTCAACTGATTGCATAACTTGCGAACTATAGGCCATCGAAATTTTTGTAAACAAAAGTTTGTGCGACTTTAGCTCCCAAACGGAATAAAAGCTAAAGCTGAAATAGCCTTCATTCTATTTCACTTATTTGTGTCTACACATGTATATGTTTTGCAGAGACTCAAAGCTCTTGAGAATGGAGAAAATGAGGTGTCAATTTTGCATTGGACCCTATGGGAAAATGCATTAAACGCCTACTGCTCCGACGTTCAGCGACCGATAACATCCATCTTTACACTGTAAACGGTAATTACATAGGTACATGCCTGGGGCAAATAACAGCGCAAATAATTGTCCATGTGCAGAGTAATAAAGGAGCAAACTTTTATATATGGGCCTGCAGTGGAAGTTATTCTTAAAAGGTGACTTTCACGAATCGTTCTGAAACTGTGCTAAATTACAGATAATTCCCATATATTTCTTGGGAGAAAGTGCCCTGAAATTCTCCTTTCTCCGTTGTCGAGATATTCGAGGGCAAAGTCGTGCAGTTTTCGACTTCCAGGGGCTATAACTCGAAAACTAAAGAACGAGAATTTTTGGCACATATGGTCAATTGAATGTTTATCCCAACCCTCTCATTTGGCACTAGTTTCAGCCCGAATTGTGCAAGTCACCTAAGGTCACGAATCGTCCCGAACGTGTAGCCCAAATTGTGAAAATTTCAAACCGCTACTGCTTGCTTGTTTGAGTAGGTAGCCATCTGAAACTTGGCATATATAAAGGTCATTAACATGTCTACATGCATGCACAATCTTATGTCAACTGATTGCATAACTTGCGAACTATAGGCCATCGAAATTTTTGTAAACAAAAGTTTGTGCGACTTTAGCTCCCAAACGGAATAAAAGCTAAAGCTGAAATAGCCTTCATTCTATTTCACTTATTTGTGTCTACACATGTATATGTTTTGCAGAGACTCAAAGCTCTTGAGAATGGAGAAAATGAGGTGTCAATTTTGCATTGGACCCTATGGGAAAATGCATTAAACGCCTACTGCTCCGACGTTCAGCGACCGATAACATCCATCTTTACACTGTAAACGGTAATTACATAGGTACATGCCTGGGGCAAATAACAGCGCAAATAATTGTCCATGTGCAGAGTAATAAAGGAGCAAACTTTTATATATGGGCCTGCAGTGGAAGTTATTCTTAAAAGGTGACTTTCACGAATCGTTCTGAAACTGTGCTAAATTACAGATAATTCCCATATATTTCTTGGGAGAAAGTGCCCTGAAATTCTCCTTTCTCCGTTGTCGAGATATTCGAGGGCAAAGTCGTGCAGTTTTCGACTTCCAGGGGCTATAACTCGAAAACTAAAGAACGAGAATTTTTGGCACATATGGTCAATTGAATGTTTATCCCAACCCTCTCATTTGGCACTAGTTTCAGCCCGAATTGTGCAAGTCACCTAAGGTCACGAATCGTCCCGAACGTGTAGCCCAAATTGTGAAAATTTCAAACCGCTACTGCTTGCTTGTTCGAGTAGGTAGCCATCTGAAACTTGGCATATATAAAGGTCATTAACATGTCTACATGCATGCACAATCTTATGTCAACTGATTGCATAACTTGCGAACTATAGGCCATCGAAATTTTTGTAAACAAAAGTTTGTGCGACTTTAGCTCCCAAACGGAATAAAAGCTAAAGCTGAAATAGCCTTCATTCTATTTCACTTATTTGTGTCTACACATGTATATGTTTTGCAGAGACTCAAAGCTCTTGAGAATGGAGAAAATGAGGTGTCAATTTTGCATTGGACCCTATGGGAAAATGCATTAAACGCCTACTGCTCCGACGTTCAGCGACCGATAACATCCATCTTTACACTGTAAACGGTAATTACATAGGTACATGCCTGGGGCAAATAACAGCGCAAATAATTGTCCATGTGCAGAGTAATAAAGGAGCAAACTTTTATATATGGGCATGCAGTGGAAGTTATTCTTAAAAGGTGACTTTCACGAATCGTTCTGAAACTGTGCTAAATTACAGATAATTCCCATATATTTCTTGGGAGAAAGTGCCCTGAAATTCTCCTTTCTCCGTTGTCGAGATATTCGAGGGCAAAGTCGTGCAGTTTTCGACTTCCAGGGGCTATAACTCGAAAACTAAAGAACGAGAATTTTTGGCACATATGGTCAATTGAATGTTTATCCCAACCCTCTCATTTGGCACTAGTTTCAGCCCGAATTGTGCAAGTCACCTAAGGTCACGAATCGTCCCGAACGTGTAGCCCAAATTGTGAAAATTTCAAACCGCTACTGCTTGCTTGTTTGAGTAGGTAGCCATCTGAAACTTGGCATATATAAAGGTCATTAACATGTCTACATGCATGCACAATCTTATGTCAACTGATTGCATAACTTGCGAACTATAGGCCATCGAAATTTTTGTAAACAAAAGTTTGTGCGACTTTAGCTCCCAAACGGAATAAAAGCTAAAGCTGAAATAGCCTTCATTCTATTTCACTTATTTGTGTCTACACATGTATATGTTTTGCAGAGACTCAAAGCTCTTGAGAATGGAGAAAATGAGGTGTCAATTTTGCATTGGACCCTATGGGAAAATGCATTAAACGCCTACTGCTCCGACGTTCAGCGACCGATAACATCCATCTTTACACTGTAAACGGTAATTACATAGGTACATGCCTGGGGCAAATAACAGCGCAAATAATTGTCCATGTGCAGAGTAATAAAGGAGCAAACTTTTATATATGGGCCTGCAGTGGAAGTTATTCTTAAAAGGTGACTTTCACGAATCGTTCTGAAACTGTGCTAAATTACAGATAATTCCCATATATTTCTTGGGAGAAAGTGCCCTGAAATTCTCCTTTCTCCGTTGTCGAGATATTCGAGGGCAAAGTCGTGCAGTTTTCGACTTCCAGGGGCTATAACTCGAAAACTAAAGAACGAGAATTTTTGGCACATATGGTCAATTGAATGTTTATCCCAACCCTCTCATTTGGCACTAGTTTCAGCCCGAATTGTGCAAGTCACCTAAGGTCACGAATCGTCCCGAACGTGTAGCCCAAATTGTGAAAATTTCAAACCGCTACTGCTTGCTTGTTTGAGTAGGTAGCCATCTGAAACTTGGCATATATAAAGGTCATTAACATGTCTACATGCATGCACAATCTTATGTCAACTGATTGCATAACTTGCGAACTATAGGCCATCGAAATTTTTGTAAACAAAAGTTTGTGCGACTTTAGCTCCCAAACGGAATAAAAGCTAAAGCTGAAATAGCCTTCATTCTATTTCACTTATTTGTGTCTACACATGTATATGTTTTGCAGAGACTCAAAGCTCTTGAGAATGGAGAAAATGAGGTGTCAATTTTGCATTGGACCCTATGGGAAAATGCATTAAACGCCTACTGCTCCGACGTTCAGCGACCGATAACATCCATCTTTACACTGTAAACGGTAATTACATAGGTACATGCCTGGGGCAAATAACAGCGCAAATAATTGACCATGTGCAGAGTAATAAAGGAGCAAACTTTTATATATGGGCATGCAGTGGAAGTTATTCTTAAAAGGTGACTTTCACGAATCGTTCTGAAACTGTGCTAAATTACAGATAATTCCCATATATTTCTTGGGAGAAAGTGCCCTGAAATTCTCCTTTCTCCGTTGTCGAGATATTCGAGGGCAAAGTCGTGCAGTTTTCGACTTCCAGGGGCTATAACTCGAAAACTAAAGAACGAGAATTTTTGGCACATATGGTCAATTGAATGTTTATCCCAACCATCTCATTTGGCACTAGTTTCAGCCCGAATTGTGCAAGTCACCTAAGGTCACGAATCGTCCCGAACGTGTAGCCCAAATTGTGAAAATTTCAAACCGCTACTGCTTGCTTGTTTGAGTAGTTAGCCATCTGAAACTTGGCATATATAAAGGTCATTAACATGTCTACATGCATGCACAATCTTATGTCAACTGATTGCATAACTTGCGAACTATAGGCCATCGAAATTTTTGTAAACAAAAGTTTGTGCGACTTTAGCTCCCAAACGGAATAAAAGCTAAAGCTGAAATAGCCTTCATTCTATTTCACTTATTTGTGTCTACACATGTATATGTTTTGCAGAGACTCAAAGCTCTTGAGAATGGAGAAAATGAGGTGTCAATTTTGCATTGGACCCTATGGGAAAATGCATTAAACGCCTACTGCTCCGACGTTCAGCGACCGATAACATCCATCTTTACACTGTAAACGGTAATTACATAGGTACATGCCTGGGGCAAATAACAGCGCAAATAATTGTCCATGTGCAGAGTAATAAAGGAGCAAACTTTTATATATGGGCCTGCAGTGGAAGTTATTCTTAAAAGGTGACTTTCACGAATCGTTCTGAAACTGTGCTAAATTACAGATAATTCCCATATATTTCTTGGGAGAAAGTGCCCTGAAATTCTCCTTTCTCCGTTGTCGAGATATTCGAGGGCAAAGTCGTGCAGTTTTCGACTTCCAGGGGCTATAACTCGAAAACTAAAGAACGAGAATTTTTGGCACATATGGTCAATTGAATGTTTATCCCAACCCTCTCATTTGGCACTAGTTTCAGCCCGAATTGTGCAAGTCACCTAAGGTCACGAATCGTCCCGAACGTGTAGCCCAAATTGTGAAAATTTCAAACCGCTACTGCTTGCTTGTTTGAGTAGGTAGCCATCTGAAACTTGGCATATATAAAGGTCATTAACATGTCTACATGCATGCACAATCTTATGTCAACTGATTGCATAGCTTGCGAACTATAGGCCATCGAAATTTTTGTAAACAAAAGTTTGTGCGACTTTAGCTCCCAAACGGAATAAAAGCTAAAGCTGAAATAGCCTTCATTCTATTTCACTTATTTGTGTCTACACATGTATATGTTTTGCAGAGACTCAAAGCTCTTGAGAATGGAGAAAATGAGGTGTCAATTTTGCATTGGACCCTATGGGAAAATGCATTAAACGCCTACTGCTCCGACGTTCAGCGACCGATAACATCCATCTTTACACTGTAAACGGTAATTACATAGGTACATGCCTGGGGCAAATAACAGCGCAAATAATTGTCCATGTGCAGAGTAATAAAGGAGCAAACTTTTATATATGGGCCTGCAGTGGAAGTTATTCTTAAAAGGTGACTTTCACGAATCGTTCTGAAACTGTGCTAAATTACAGATAATTCCCATATATTTCTTGGGAGAAAGTGCCCTGAAATTCTCCTTTCTCCGTTGTCGAGATATTCGAGGGCAAAGTCGTGCAGTTTTCGACTTCCAGGGGCTATAACTCGAAAACTAAAGAACGAGAATTTTTGGCACATATGGTCAATTGAATGTTTATCCCAACCCTCTCATTTGGCACTAGTTTCAGCCCGAATTGTGCAAGTCACCTAAGGTCACGAATCGTCCCGAACGTGTAGCCCAAATTGTGAAAATTTCAAACCGCTACTGCTTGCTTGTTTGAGTAGGTAGCCATCTGAAACTTGGCATATATAAAGGTCATTAACATGTCTACATGCATGCACAATCTTATGTCAACTGATTGCATAACTTGCGAACTATAGGCCATCGAAATTTTTGTAAACAAAAGTTTGTGCGACTTTAGCTCCCAAACGGAATAAAAGCTAAAGCTGAAATAGCCTTCATTCTATTTCACTTATTTGTGTCTACACATGAATATGTTTTGCAGAGACTCAAAGCTCTTGAGAATGGAGAAAATGAGGTGTCAATTTTGCATTGGACCCTATGGGAAAATGCATTAAACGCCTACTGCTCCGACGTTCAGCGACCGATAACATCCATCTTTACACTGTAAACGGTAATTACATAGGTACATGCCTGGGGCAAATAACAGCGCAAATAATTGTCCATGTGCAGAGTAATAAAGGAGCAAACTTTTATATATGGGCCTGCAGTGGAAGTTATTCTTAAAAGGTGACTTTCACGAATCGTTCTGAAACTGTGCTAAATTACAGATAATTCCCATATATTTCTTGGGAGAAAGTGCCCTGAAATTCTCCTTTCTCCGTTGTCGAGATATTCGAGGGCAAAGTCGTGCAGTTTTCGACTTCCAGGGGCTATAACTCGAAAACTAAAGAACGAGAATTTTTGGCACATATGGTCAATTGAATGTTTATCCCAACCCTCTCATTTGGCACTAGTTTCAGCCCGAATTGTGCAAGTCACCTAAGGTCACGAATCGTCCCGAACGTGTAGCCCAAATTGTGAAAATTTCAAACCGCTACTGCTTGCTTGTTTGAGTAGGTAGCCATCTGAAACTTGGCATATATAAAGGTCATTAACATGTCTACATGCATGCACAATCTTATGTCAACTGATTGCATAACTTGCGAACTATAGGCCATCGAAATTTTTGTAAACAAAAGTTTGTGCGACTTTAGCTCCCAAACGGAATAAAAGCTAAAGCTGAAATAGCCTTCATTCTATTTCACTTATTTGTGTCTACACATGAATATGTTTTGCAGAGACTCAAAGCTCTTGAGAATGGAGAAAATGAGGTGTCAATTTTGCATTGGACCCTATGGGAAAATGCATTAAACGCCTACTGCTCCGACGTTCAGCGACCGATAACATCCATCTTTACACTGTAAACGGTAATTACATAGGTACATGCCTGGGGCAAATAACAGCGCAAATAATTGTCCATGTGCAGAGTAATAAAGGAGCAAACTTTTATATATGGGCCTGCAGTGGAAGTTATTCTTAAAAGGTGACTTTCACGAATCGTTCTGAAACTGTGCTAAATTACAGATAATTCCCATATATTTCTTGGGAGAAAGTGCCCTGAAATTCTCCTTTCTCCGTTGTCGAGATATTCGAGGGCAAAGTCGTGCAGTTTTCGACTTCCAGGGGCTATAACTCGAAAACTAAAGAACGAGAATTTTTGGCACATATGGTCAATTGAATGTTTATCCCAACCCTCTCATTTGGCACTAGTTTCAGCCCGAATTGTGCAAGTCACCTAAGGTCACGAATCGTCCCGAACGTGTAGCCCAAATTGTGAAAATTTCAAACCGCTACTGCTTGCTTGTTTGAGTAGGTAGCCATCTGAAACTTGGCATATATAAAGGTCATTAACATGTCTACATGCATGCACAATCTTATGTCAACTGATTGCATAACTTGCGAACTATAGGCCATCGAATTTTTTGTAAACAAAAGTTTGTGCGACTTTAGCTCCCAAACGGAATAAAAGCTAAAGCTGAAATAGCCTTCATTCTATTTCACTTATTTGTGTCTACACATGTATATGTTTTGCAGAGACTCAAAGCTCTTGAGAATGGAGAAAATGAGGTGTCAATTTTGCATTGGACCCTATGGGAAAATGCATTAAACGCCTACTGCTCCGACGTTCAGCGACCGATAACATCCATCTTTACACTGTAAACGGTAATTACATAGGTACATGCCTGGGGCAAATAACAGCGCAAATAATTGTCCATGTGCAGAGTAATAAAGGAGCAAACTTTTATATATGGGCCTGCAGTGGAAGTTATTCTTAAAAGGTGACTTTCACGAATCGTTCTGAAACTGTGCTAAATTACAGATAATTCCCATATATTTCTTGGGAGAAAGTGCCCTGAAATTCTCCTTTCTCCGTTGTCGAGATATTCGAGGGCAAAGTCGTGCAGTTTTCGACTTCCAGGGGCTATAACTCGAAAACTAAAGAACGAGAATTTTTGGCACATATGGTCAATTGAATGTTTATCCCAACCCTCTCATTTGGCACTAGTTTCAGCCCGAATTGTGCAAGTCACCTAAGGTCACGAATCGTCCCGAACGTGTAGCCCAAATTGTGAAAATTTCAAACCGCTACTGCTTGCTTGTTTGAGTAGGTAGCCATCTGAAACTTGGCATATATAAAGGTCATTAACATGTCTACATGCATGCACAATCTTATGTCAACTGATTGCATAACTTGCGAACTATAGGCCATCGAAATTTTTGTAAACAAAAGTTTGTGCGACTTTAGCTCCCAAACGGAATAAAAGCTAAAGCTGAAATAGCCTTCATTCTATTTCACTTATTTGTGTCTACACATGTATATGTTTTGCAGAGACTCAAAGCTCTTGAGAATGGAGAAAATGAGGTGTCAATTTTGCATTGGACCCTATGGGAAAATGCATTAAACGCCTACTGCTCCGACGTTCAGCGACCGATAACATCCATCTTTACACTGTAAACGGTAATTACATAGGTACATGCCTGGGGCAAATAACAGCGCAAATAATTGTCCATGTGCAGAGTAATAAAGGAGCAAACTTTTATATATGGGCCTGCAGTGGAAGTTATTCTTAAAAGGTGACTTTCACGAATCGTTCTGAAACTGTGCTAAATTACAGATAATTCCCATATATTTCTTGGGAGAAAGTGCCCTGAAATTCTCCTTTCTCCGTTGTCGAGATATTCGAGGGCAAAGTCGTGCAGTTTTCGACTTCCAGGGGCTATAACTCGAAAACTAAAGAACGAGAATTTTTGGCACATATGGTCAATTGAATGTTTATCCCAACCCTCTCATTTGGCACTAGTTTCAGCCCGAATTGTGCAAGTCACCTAAGGTCACGAATCGTCCCGAACGTGTAGCCCAAATTGTGAAAATTTCAAACCGCTACTGCTTGCTTGTTTGAGTAGGTAGCCATCTGAAACTTGGCATATATAAAGGTCATTAACATGTCTACATGCATGCACAATCTTATGTCAACTGATTGCATAACTTGCGAACTATAGGCCATCGAAATTTTTGTAAACAAAAGTTTGTGCGACTTTAGCTCCCAAACGGAATAAAAGCTAAAGCTGAAATAGCCTTCATTCTATTTCACTTATTTGTGTCTACACATGTATATGTTTTGCAGAGACTCAAAGCTCTTGAGAATGGAGAAAATGAGGTGTCAATTTTGCATTGGACCCTATGGGAAAATGCATTAAACGCCTACTGCTCCGACGTTCAGCGACCGATAACATCCATCTTTACACTGTAAACGGTAATTACATAGGTACATGCCTGGGGCAAATAACAGCGCAAATAATTGTCCATGTGCAGAGTAATAAAGGAGCAAACTTTTATATATGGGCCTGCAGTGGAAGTTATTCTTAAAAGGTGACTTTCACGAATCGTTCTGAAACTGTGCTAAATTACAGATAATTCCCATATATTTCTTGGGAGAAAGTGCCCTGAAATTCTCCTTTCTCCGTTGTCGAGATATTCGAGGGCAAAGTCGTGCAGTTTTCGACTTCCAGGGGCTATAACTCGAAAACTAAAGAACGAGAATTTTTGGCACATATGGTCAATTGAATGTTTATCCCAACCCTCTCATTTGGCACTAGTTTCAGCCCGAATTGTGCAAGTCACCTAAGGTCACGAATCGTCCCGAACGTGTAGCCCAAATTGTGAAAATTTCAAACCGCTACTGCTTGCTTGTTTGAGTAGGTAGCCATCTGAAACTTGGCATATATAAAGGTCATTAACATGTCTACATGCATGCACAATCTTATGTCAACTGATTGCATAACTTGCGAACTATAGGCCATCGAATTTTTTGTAAACAAAAGTTTGTGCGACTTTAGCTCCCAAACGGAATAAAAGCTAAAGCTGAAATAGCCTTCATTCTATTTCACTTATTTGTGTCTACACATGTATATGTTTTGCAGAGACTCAAAGCTCTTGAGAATGGAGAAAATGAGGTGTCAATTTTGCATTGGACCCTATGGGAAAATGCATAAACGCCTACTGCTCCGACGTTCAGCGACCGATAACATCCATCTTTACACTGTAAACGGTAATTACATAGGTACATGCCTGGGGCAAATAACAGCGCAAATAATTGTCCATGTGCAGAGTAATAAAGGAGCAAACTTTTATATATGGGCCTGCAGTGGAAGTTATTCTTAAAAGGTGACTTTCACGAATCGTTCTGAAACTGTGCTAAATTACAGATAATTCCCATATATTTCTTGGGAGAAAGTGCCCTGAAATTCTCCTTTCTCCGTTGTCGAGATATTCGAGGGCAAAGTCGTGCAGTTTTCGACTTCCAGGGGCTATAACTCGAAAACTAAAGAACGAGAATTTTTGGCACATATGGTCAATTGAATGTTTATCCCAACCCTCTCATTTGGCACTAGTTTCAGCCCGAATTGTGCAAGTCACCTAAGGTCACGAATCGTCCCGAACGTGTAGCCCAAATTGTGAAAATTTCAAACCGCTACTGCTTGCTTGTTTGAGTAGGTAGCCATCTGAAACTTGGCATATATAAAGGTCATTAACATGTCTACATGCATGCACAATCTTATGTCAACTGATTGCATAACTTGCGAACTATAGGCCATCGAAATTTTTGTAAACAAAAGTTTGTGCGACTTTAGCTCCCAAACGGAATAAAAGCTAAAGCTGAAATAGCCTTCATTCTATTTCACTTATTTGTGTCTACACATGTATATGTTTTGCAGAGACTCAAAGCTCTTGAGAATGGAGAAAATGAGGTGTCAATTTTGCATTGGACCCTATGGGAAAATGCATTAAACGCCTACTGCTCCGACGTTCAGCGACCGATAACATCCATCTTTACACTGTAAACGGTAATTACATAGGTACATGCCTGGGGCAAATAACAGCGCAAATAATTGTCCATGTGCAGAGTAATAAAGGAGCAAACTTTTATATATGGGCCTGCAGTGGAAGTTATTCTTAAAAGGTGACTTTCACGAATCGTTCTGAAACTGTGCTAAATTACAGATAATTCCCATATATTTCTTGGGAGAAAGTGCCCTGAAATTCTCCTTTCTCCGTTGTCGAGATATTCGAGGGCAAAGTTGTGCAGTTTTCGACTTCCAGGGGCTATAACTCGAAAACTAAAGAACGAGAATTTTTGGCACATATGGTCAATTGAATGTTTATCCCAACCCTCTCATTTGGCACTAGTTTCAGCCCGAATTGTGCAAGTCACCTAAGGTCACGAATCGTCCCGAACGTGTAGCCCAAATTGTGAAAATTTCAAACCGCTACTGCTTGCTTGTTTGAGTAGGTAGCCATCTGAAACTTGGCATATATAAAGGTCATTAACATGTCTACATGCATGCACAATCTTATGTCAACTGATTGCATAACTTGCGAACTATAGGCCATCGAAATTTTTGTAAACAAAAGTTTGTGCGACTTTAGCTCCCAAACGGAATAAAAGCTAAAGCTGAAATAGCCTTCATTCTATTTCACTTATTTGTGTCTACACATGTATATGTTTTGCAGAGACTCAAAGCTCTTGAGAATGGAGAAAATGAGGTGTCAATTTTGCATTGGACCCTATGGGAAAATGCATTAAACGCCTACTGCTCCGACGTTCAGCGACCGATAACATCCATCTTTACACTGTAAACGGTAATTACATAGGTACATGCCTGGGGCAAATAACAGCGCAAATAATTGTCCATGTGCAGAGTAATAAAGGAGCAAACTTTTATATATGGGCCTGCAGTGGAAGTTATTCTTAAAAGGTGACTTTCACGAATCGTTCTGAAACTGTGCTAAATTACAGATAATTCCCATATATTTCTTGGGAGAAAGTGCCCTGAAATTCTCCTTTCTCCGTTGTCGAGATATTCGAGGGCAAAGTCGTGCAGTTTTCGACTTCCAGGGGCTATAACTCGAAAACTAAAGAACGAGAATTTTTGGCACATATGGTCAATTGAATGTTTATCCCAACCCTCTCATTTGGCACTAGTTTCAGCCCGAATTGTGCAAGTCACCTAAGGTCACGAATCGTCCCGAAAGTGTAGCCCAAATTGTGAAAATTTCAAACCGCTACTGCTTGCTTGTTTGAGTAGGTAGCCATCTGAAACTTGGCATATATAAAGGTCATTAACATGTCTACATGCATGCACAATCTATGTCAACTGATTGCATAACTTGCGAACTATAGGCCATCGAAATTTTTGTAAACAAAAGTTTGTGCGACTTTAGCTCCCAAACGGAATAAAAGCTAAAGCTGAAATAGCCTTCATTCTATTTCACTTATTTGTGTCTACACATGTATATGTTTTGCAGAGACTCAAAACTCTTGAGAATGGAGAAAATGAGGTGTCAATTTTGCATTGGACCCTATGGGAAAATGCATTAAACGCCTACTGCTCCGACGTTCAGCGACCGATAACATCCATCTTTACACTGTAAACGGTAATTACATAGGTACATGCCTGGGGCAAATAACAGCGCAAATAATTGTCCATGTGCAGAGTAATAAAGGAGCAAACTTTTATATATGGGCCTGCAGTGGAAGTTATTCTTAAAAGGTGACTTTCACGAATCGTTCTGAAACTGTGCTAAATTACAGATAATTCCCATATATTTCTTGGGAGAAAGTGCCCTGAAATTCTCCTTTCTCCGTTCTGTTCTGTTCTGTTCTGTTGTCGAGATATTCGAGGGCAAAGTCGTGCAGTTTTCGACTTCCAGGGGCTATAACTCGAAAACTAAAGAACGAGAATTTTTGGCACATATGGTCAATTGAATGTTTATCCCAACCCTCTCATTTGGCACTAGTTTCAGCCCGAATTGTGCAAGTCACCTAAGGTCACGAATCGTCCCGAACGTGTAGCCCAAATTGTGAAAATTTCAAACCGCTACTGCTTGCTTGTTTGAGTAGGTAGCCATCTGAAACTTGGCATATATAAAGGTCATTAACATGTCTACATGCATGCACAATCTTATGTCAACTGATTGCATAACTTGCGAACTATAGGCCATCGAAATTTTTGTAAACAAAAGTTTGTGCGACTTTAGCTCCCAAACGGAATAAAAGCTAAAGCTGAAATAGCCTTCATTCTATTTCACTTATTTGTGTCTACACATGTATATGTTTTGCAGAGACTCAAAGCTCTTGAGAATGGAGAAAATGAGGTGTCAATTTTGCATTGGACCCTATGGGAAAATGCATTAAACGCCTACTGCTCCGACGTTCAGCGACCGATAACATCCATCTTTACACTGTAAACGGTAATTACATAGGTACATGCCTGGGGCAAATAACAGCGCAAATAATTGTCCATGTGCAGAGTAATAAAGGAGCAAACTTTTATATATGGGCCTGCAGTGGAAGTTATTCTTAAAAGGTGACTTTCACGAATCGTTCTGAAACTGTGCTAAATTACAGATAATTCCCATATATTTCTTGGGAGAAAGTGCCCTGAAATTCTCCTTTCTCCGTTGTCGAGATATTCGAGGGCAAAGTTGTGCAGTTTTCGACTTCCAGGGGCTATAACTCGAAAACTAAAGAACGAGAATTTTTGGCACATATGGTCAATTGAATGTTTATCCCAACCCTCTCATTTGGCACTAGTTTCAGCCCGAATTGTGCAAGTCACCTAAGGTCACGAATCGTCCCGAACGTGTAGCCCAAATTGTGAAAATTTCAAACCGCTACTGCTTGCTTGTTTGAGTAGGTAGCCATCTGAAACTTGGCATATATAAAGGTCATTAACATGTCTACATGCATGCACAATCTTATGTCAACTGATTGCATAACTTGCGAACTATAGGCCATCGAAATTTTTGTAAACAAAAGTTTGTGCGACTTTAGCTCCCAAACGGAATAAAAGCTAAAGCTGAAATAGCCTTCATTCTATTTCACTTATTTGTGTCTACACATGTATATGTTTTGCAGAGACTCAAAGCTCTTGAGAATGGAGAAAATGAGGTGTCAATTTTGCATTGGACCCTATGGGAAAATGCATTAAACGCCTACTGCTCCGACGTTCAGCGACCGATAACATCCATCTTTACACTGTAAACGGTAATTACATAGGTACATGCCTGGGGCAAATAACAGCGCAAATAATTGTCCATGTGCAGAGTAATAAAGGAGCAAACTTTTATATATGGGCCTGCAGTGGAAGTTATTCTTAAAAGGTGACTTTCACGAATCGTTCTGAAACTGTGCTAAATTACAGATAATTCCCATATATTTCTTGGGAGAAAGTGCCCTGAAATTCTCCTTTCTCCGTTGTCGAGATATTCGAGGGCAAAGTCGTGCAGTTTTCGACTTCCAGGGGCTATAACTCGAAAACTAAAGAACGAGAATTTTTGGCACATATGGTCAATTGAATGTTTATCCCAACCCTCTCATTTGGCACTAGTTTCAGCCCGAATTGTGCAAGTCACCTAAGGTCACGAATCGTCCCGAACGTGTAGCCCAAATTGTGAAAATTTCAAACCGCTACTGCTTGCTTGTTGGAGTAGGTAGCCATCTGAAACTTGGCATATATAAAGGTCATTAACATGTCTACATGCATGCACAATCTTATGTCAACTGATTGCATAACTTGCGAACTATAGGCCATCGAAATTTTTGTAAACAAAAGTTTGTGCGACTTTAGCTCCCAAACGGAATAAAAGCTAAAGCTGAAATAGCCTTCATTCTATTTCACTTATTTGTGTCTACACATGTATATGTTTTGCAGAGACTCAACGCTCTTGAGAATGGAGAAAATGAGGTGTCAATTTTGCATTGGACCCTATGGGAAAATGCATTAAACGCCTACTGCTCCGACGTTCAGCGACCGATAACATCCATCTTTACACTGTAAACGGTAATTACATAGGTACATGCCTGGGGCAAATAACAGCGCAAATAATTGTCCATGTGCAGAGTAATAAAGGAGCAAACTTTTATATATGGGCCTGCAGTGGAAGTTATTCTTAAAAGGTGACTTTCACGAATCGTTCTGAAACTGTGCTAAATTACAGATAATTCCCATATATTTCTTGGGAGAAAGTGCCCTGAAATTCTCCTTTCTCCGTTGTCGAGATATTCGAGGGCAAAGTCGTGCAGTTTTCGACTTCCAGGGGCTATAACTCGAAAACTAAAGAACGAGAATTTTTGGCACATATGGTCAATTGAATGTTTATCCCAACCCTCTCATTTGGCACTAGTTTCAGTCCGAATTGTGCAAGTCACCTAAGGTCACGAATCGTCCCGAACGTGTAGCCCAAATTGTGAAAATTTCAAACCGCTACTGCTTGCTTGTTTGAGTAGGTAGCCATCTGAAACTTGGCATATATAAAGGTCATTAACATGTCTACATGCATGCACAATCTTATGTCAACTGATTGCATAACTTGCAAACTATAGGCCATCGAAATTTTTGTAAACAAAAGTTTGTGCGACTTTAGCTCCCAAACGGAATAAAAGCTAAAGCTGAAATAGCCTTCATTCTATTTCACTTATTTGTGTCTACACATGTATATGTTTTGCAGAGACTCAAAGCTCTTGAGAATGGAGAAAATGAGGTGTCAATTTTGCATTGGACCCTATGGGAAAATGCATTAAACGCCTACTGCTCCGACGTTCAGCGACCGATAACATCCATCTTTACACTGTAAACGGTAATTACATAGGTACATGCCTGGGGCAAATAACAGCGCAAATAATTGTCCATGTGCAGAGTAATAAAGGAGCAAACTTTTATATATGGGCCTGCAGTGGAAGTTATTCTTAAAAGGTGACTTTCACGAATCGTTCTGAAACTGTGCTAAATTACAGATAATTCCCATATATTTCTTGGGAGAAAGTGCCCTGAAATTCTCCTTTCTCCGTTGTCGAGATATTCGAGGGCAAAGTCGTGCAGTTTTCGACTTCCAGGGGCTATAACTCGAAAACTAAAGAACGAGAATTTTTGGCACATATGGTCAATTGAATGTTTATCCCAACCCTCTCATTTGGCACTAGTTTCAGCCCGAATTGTGCAAGTCACCTAAGGTCACGAATCGTCCCGAACGTGTAGCCCAAATTGTGAAAATTTCAAACCGCTACTGCTTGCTTGTTTGAGTAGGTAGCCATCTGAAACTTGGCATATATAAAGGTCATTAACATGTCTACATGCATGCACAATCTTATGTCAACTGATTGCATAACTTGCGAACTATAGGCCATCGAAATTTTTGTAAACAAAAGTTTGTGCGACTTTAGCTCCCAAACGGAATAAAAGCTAAAGCTGAAATAGCCTTCATTCTATTTCACTTATTTGTGTCTACACATGTATATGTTTTGCAGAGACTCAAAGCTCTTGAGAATGGAGAAAATGAGGTGTCAATTTTGCATTGGACCCTATGGGAAAATGCATTAAACGCCTACTGCTCCGACGTTCAGCGACCGATAACATCCATCTTTACACTGTAAACGGTAATTACATAGGTACATGCCTGGGGCAAATAACAGCGCAAATAATTGTCCATGTGCAGAGTAATAAAGGAGCAAACTTTTATATATGGGCCTGCAGTGGAAGTTATTCTTAAAAGGTGACTTTCACGAATCGTTCTGAAACTGTGCTAAATTACAGATAATTCCCATATATTTCTTGGGAGAAAGTGCCCTGAAATTCTCCTTTCTCCGTTGTCGAGATATTCGAGGGCAAAGTCGTGCAGTTTTCGACTTCCAGGGGCTATAACTCGAAAACTAAAGAACGAGAATTTTTGGCACATATGGTCAATTGAATGTTTATCCCAACCCTCTCATTTGGCACTAGTTTCAGCCCGAATTGTGCAAGTCACCTAAGGTCACGAATCGTCCCGAACGTGCAGCCCAAATTGTGAAAATTTCAAACCGCTACTGCTTGCTTGTTTGAGTAGGTAGCCATCTGAAACTTGGCATATATAAAGGTCATTAACATGTCTACATGCATGCACAATCTTATGTCAACTGATTGCATAACTTGCGAACTATAGGCCATCGAAATTTTTGTAAACAAAAACTTGTGCGACTTTAGCTCCCAAACGGAATAAAAGCTAAAGCTGAAATAGCCTTCATTCTCATGGATAACTTTCCACGCCACTGTTTAAAAATCGATAATCGATATTCGCGAATCGAGCTGGTAATGAAATACACTACGAGATATGGGCAAGTCATCTTTTTCTTCTTATTTTATTTTTCCTTATATTCAAATCAATTTTTCCGTGTTCATTTCGAAAACCGCATTAATTTGCGAACAGCCTGATATAATTTTTGAAAAGATTGCATAAGAAATACCGCGGTCATTTTTTAGTTTAAGTTGACTACCCTCAAAATGTATAGAATATATAGTAAATCATGACATTTTTACTGCGTTGATCAAAGTTTTTACCCGCATATGTCTCTTTTTTTCATAAAATGAAAATTTTCCGTGTTCATTCCGAAAACTACAATTATTCAGCATTTCACTGATATATTTTTTATTGAAATAGGAAGTAAAACAGTGCGGTCATTTTTACATTTTCGATCAGCACCCTTATTTTCTATGCTGGCGCAAATATCCAACAGAATTCACACATTACTCCAGGTGGCGTAGAAAGTTGCGGACGCTAAAGGCGTTCTACAAGGGGAATATTCCAGTGCTCACTGTTTAATATGACCCGACTGCTCTTGTAAGGGGAGGAGAATTGGGGGTGGGGGGGGGCGGAGGGCTGTCAATAACTTGATGAACGCAAAGTTCGTAAAAAGTGTCCTCCCTGGATTTTTCAAATAAATAGTACTATAAGATAAAATGAACAGGACATATGTAATGTCATTAATCTTACTGTTTTCTTCAGAAAAAATGCGTTTTTCTACCAAATTGTCTGCTTGGCAACGTTTGTTTTCCGCTGTAATGCATTAATTTCGTCCGACATATAAGTTCGGCAAAAACAATGTTTGGCTTCTGAGACCAGAGTTGTTAGCTCTAAGGTTTGACAAGCTGATTACCATATTGATTCGGCCATAAGACGAGGTTCATTTCCCCCAACACACAAACAGAATGACCCCAAATATCTGAAACCTACAGTAATTGTGCTGTAAGACGGGATTTCTCTTACGGTCTAAGAAAGCTCAAGATCCATCTCAAAAGTTGGACCTAGAATTTTGTCTTCTTCTTTGGAGGAAATCCCGTCTTATAACTGAATAAAAAGTTTCATCATGTACAAACAGAGAAGATTCAGTTCCAACATTTATCAGCAAGTTGTTCTGTAATGTGAGTTATTAGCTCTTGGATTGGGTAACCTGACTGCCAGATTAATTCGGCTACAAGTTGGGGCTTCCCTCCTCCTCCTCCCCCCCCCCCCCCCCCCATTAAAAAAAACCCACACAACAACCTCCAATGCGTTTAATAGTAATTTTGCTATAAAACCGGTTAATCTTGTACAGTCTAAAGTCTACATCCATCTTAAAAGATGGAACTAGAATTTTGTCTACTTCCTTGAAGGGAAATACGCGTCTTATTACCGAATAAAGACATATATCATGTGCTATTAGCAAAGACTATGATCCGACTCATATGTACAGTCTGTTCTGTGATGTACGGTTTGTATATTCCAAAGCGCATGCACAAATCAAAATTAAACATTTCAGGCGCGCCATGAAAAATGTATACTCATACATAGGATAAACGCACGAATTACGCTTGTCCGAACCAGCCTGTACATGGTACTGCAGTCTGATCAGACCTGCACAGTTCCCTTTCAAAATTGTGCATGCCTAGATATTTTCTTTGCGAAGATCTCACGCTAAATCAGTATATTTTGTATGTGTGCAGGTTGGCAGTGTTTGTATATGCAGACGGTAGTTTTTGCAGGATGCGGACAATAACACCTTTTAATATACAAAGTGATAATTAATGTTACGCTCGATTAACCCGCTAAATATCTGGGTCCAGTTGTTCAAAGCATCGTTAGCCTAACGAGCTCGTTAAGGGGTCAACTCGTTAAGTGTTTTGCATCTTTGTAACCAAATACGCTGGTATTTTTTTGTTGAAAAAATGTAAGAAGCTTTTGCAATACGCTGGTATTTTTTGTTGAAAAAATGTAAGAAGCTTTTGCACCGCTGGTATTTTTTGTTGAAAAAATGTAAGAAGCTTTTGCACTGCAAAAGCTTCTTACATTTCTTCAACAAAAAATACCAGCGTATTGCAAAAGCTTCTTACATTTTTTCAACAAAAAATACCAGCGTATTTGAGATATTAACGTTTAAAATTTTAACGAAACGTTAACTAACGACGTCATAAGTTTTGAACAACCGGGCCCAGAAAAATATTTGGTAAGGTCGTGGGTTCGAATCCCAGTTGTTACCAATTTTTTTTTTTTTTTTTTCCTGCAATAAATTGAAGTATCTGCAAACAACTTTATATATCATATTTAACAAAATCGATCATTTTTGGCAACTTAATACATGGAAAACAGCTTTGAGAATAAGGACCTTACCATGGATAACTTTCCACGCCACTGTTTAAAAATCGATAATCGATATTCGCGAATCGAGCTGGTAATGAAATACACTACGAGATATGGGCAAGTCATCTTTTTCTTCTTATTTTATTTTTCCTTATATTCAAATCCATTTTTCCGTGTTCATTTCGAAAACCGCATTAATTTGCGAACAGCCTGATATAATTTTTGAAAAGATTGCATAAGAAATACCGCGGTCATTTTTTAGTTTAAGTTGACTACCCTCAAAATGTATAGAATATATAGTAAATCATGACATTTTTACTGCGTTGATCAAAGTTTTTACCCGCATATGTCTCTTTTTTTCATAAAATGAAAATTTTCCGTGTTCATTCCGAAAACTACAATTATTCAGCATTTCACTGATATATTTTTTATTGAAATAGGAAGTAAAACAGTGCGGTCATTTTTACATTTTCGATCAGCACCCTTATTTTCTATGCTGGCGCAAATATCCAACAGAATTCACACATTACTCCAGGTGGCGTAGAAAGTTGCGGACGCTAAAGGCGTTCTACAAGGGGAATATTCCAGTGCTCACTGTTTTATATGACCCGACTGCTCTTGTAAGGGGAGGAGAATTGGGGGTGGGGGGGGGGGCGGAGGGCTGTCAATAACTTGATGAACGCAAAGTTCGTAAAAAGTGTCCTCCCTGGATTTTTCAAATAAATAGTACTATAAGATAAAATGAACAGGACATATGTAATGTCATTAATCTTACTGTTTTCTTCAGAAAAAATGCGTTTTTCTACCAAATTGTCTGCTTGGCAACGTTTGTTTTCCGCTGTAATGCATTAATTTCGTCCGACATATAAGTTCGGCAAAAACAATGTTTGGCTTCTGAGACCAGAGTTGTTAGCTCTAAGGTTTGACAAGCTGATTACCATATTAATTCGGCCATAAGACGAGGTTCATTTCCCCCAACACACAAACAGAATGACCCCAAATATCTGAAACCTACAGTAATTGTGCTGTAAGACGGGATTTCTCTTACGGTCTAAGAAAGCTCAAGATCCATCTCAAAAGTTGGACCTAGAATTTTGTCTTCTTCTTTGGAGGAAATCCCGTCTTATAACTGAATAAAAAGTTTCATCATGTACAAACAGAGAAGATTCAGTTCCAACATTTATCAGCAAGTTGTTCTGTAATGTGAGTTATTAGCTCTTGGATTGGGTAACCTGACTGCCAGATTAATTCGGCTACAAGTTGGGGCTTCCCTCCTCCTCCTCCCCCCCCCCCCCATTAAAAAAACCCCACACAACAACCTCCAATGCGTTTAATAGTAATTTTGCTATAAAACCGGTTAATCTTGTACAGTCTAAAGTCTACATCCATCTTAAAAGATGGAACTAGAATTTTGTCTACTTCCTTGAAGGGAAATACGCGTCTTATTACCGAATAAAGACATATATCATGTGCTATTAGCAAAGACTATGATCCGACTCATATGTACAGTCTGTTCTGTGATGTACGGTTTGTATATTCCAAAGCGCATGCACAAATCAAAATTAAACATTTCAGGCGCGCCATGAAAAATGTATACTCATACATAGGATAAACGCACGAATTACGCTTGTCCGAACCAGCCTGTACATGGTACTGCAGTCTGATCAGACCTGCACAGTTCCCTTTCAAAATTGTGCATGCCTAGATATTTTCTTTGCGAAGATCTCACGCTAAATCAGTATATTTTGTATGTGTGCAGGTTGGCAGTGTTTGTATATGCAGACGGTAGTTTTTGCAGGATGCGGACAATAACACCTTTTAATATACAAAGTGATAATTAATGTTACGCTCGATTAACCCGCTAAATATCTGGGTCCAGTTGTTCAAAGCATCGTTAGCCTAACGAGCTCGTTAAGGGGTCAACTCGTTAAGTGTTTTGCATCTTTGTAACCAAATACGCTGGTATTTTTTTGTTGAAAAAATGTAAGAAGCTTTTGCAATACGCTGGTATTTTTTGTTGAAAAAATGTAAGAAGCTTTTGCACCGCTGGTATTTTTTGTTGAAAAAATGTAAGAAGCTTTTGCACTGCAAAAGCTTCTTACATTTCTTCAACAAAAAATACCAGCGTATTGCAAAAGCTTCTTACATTTTTTCAACAAAAAATACCAGCGTATTTGAGATATTAACGTTTAAAATTTTAACGAAACGTTAACTAACGACGTCATAAGTTTTGAACAACCGGGCCCAGAAAAATATTTGGTAAGGTCGTGGGTTCGAATCCCAGTTGTTACCAAATTTTTTTTTTTCCTGCAATAAATTGAAGTATCTGCAAACAACTTTATATATCATATTTAACAAAATCGATCATTTTTGGCAACTTAATACATGGAAAACAGCTTTGAGAATAAGGACCTTACCATGGATAACTTTCCACGCCACTGTTTAAAAATCGATAATCGATATTCGCGAATCGAGCTGGTAATGAAATACACTACGAGATATGGGCAAGTCATCTTTTTCTTCTTATTTTATTTTTCCTTATATTCAAATCCATTTTTCCGTGTTCATTTCGAAAACCGCATTAATTTGCGAACAGCCTGATATAATTTTTGAAAAGACTGCATAAGAAATACCGCGGTCATTTTTTAGTTTAAGTTGACTACCCTCAAAATGTATAGAATATATAGTAAATCATGACATTTTTACTGCGTTGATCAAAGTTTTTACCCGCATATGTCTCTTTTTTTCATAAAATGAAAATTTTCCGTGTTCATTCCGAAAACTACAATTATTCAGCATTTCACTGATATATTTTTTATTGAAATAGGAAGTAAAACAGTGCGGTCATTTTTACATTTTCGATCAGCACCCTTATTTTCTATGCTGGCGCAAATATCCAACAGAATTCACACATTACTCCAGGTGGCGTAGAAAGTTGCGGACGATTTCACTTATTTGTGTCTACACATGTATATGTTTTGCAGAGACTCAAAGCTCTTGAGAATGGAGAAAATGAGGTGTCAATTTTGCATTGGACCCTATGGGAAAATGCATTAAACGCCTACTGCTCCGACGTTCAGCGACCGATAACATCCATCTTTACACTGTAAACGGTAATTACATAGGTACATGCCTGGGGCAAATAACAGCGCAAATAATTGTCCATGTGCAGAGTAATAAAGGAGCAAACTTTTATATATGGGCCTGCAGTGGAAGTTATTCTTAAAAGGTGACTTTCACGAATCGTTCTGAAACTGTGCTAAATTACAGATAATTCCCATATATTTCTTGGGAGAAAGTGCCCTGAAATTCTCCTTTCTCCGTTGTCGAGATATTCGAGGGCAAAGTCGTGCAGTTTTCGACTTCCAGGGGCTATAACTCGAAAACTAAAGAACGAGAATTTTTGGCACATATGGTCAATTGAATGTTTATCCCAACCCTCTCATTTGGCACTAGTTTCAGCCCGAATTGTGCAAGTCACCTAAGGTCACGAATCGTCCCGAACGTGTAGCCCAAATTGTGAAAATTTCAAACCGCTACTGCTTGCTTGTTTGAGTAGGTAGCCATCTGAAACTTGGCATATATAAAGGTCATTAACATGTCTACATGCATGCACAATCTTATGTCAACTGATTGCATAACTTGCGAACTATAGGCCATCGAAATTTTTGTAAACAAAAGTTTGTGCGACTTTAGCTCCCAAACGGAATAAAAGCTAAAGCTGAAATAGCCTTCATTCTATTTCACTTATTTGTGTCTACACATGTATATGTTTTGCAGAGACTCAAAGCTCTTGAGAATGGAGAAAATGAGGTGTCAATTTTGCATTGGACCCTATGGGAAAATGCATTAAACGCCTACTGCTCCGACGTTCAGCGACCGATAACATCCATCTTTACACTGTAAACGGTAATTACATAGGTACATGCCTGGGGCAAATAACAGCGCAAATAATTGTCCATGTGCAGAGTAATAAAGGAGCAAACTTTTATATATGGGCCTGCAGTGGAAGTTATTCTTAAAAGGTGACTTTCACGAATCGTTCTGAAACTGTGCTAAATTACAGATAATTCCCATATATTTCTTGGGAGAAAGTGCCCTGAAATTCTCCTTTCTCCGTTGTCGAGATATTCGAGGGCAAAGTCGTGCAGTTTTCGACTTCCAGGGGCTATAACTCGAAAACTAAAGAACGAGAATTTTTGGCACATATGGTCAATTGAATGTTTATCCCAACCCTCTCATTTGGCACTAGTTTCAGCCCGAATTGTGCAAGTCACCTAAGGTCACGAATTGTCCCGAACGTGTAGCCCAAATTGTGAAAATTTCAAACCGCTACTGCTTGCTTGTTGGAGTAGGTAGCCATCTGAAACTTGGCATATATAAAGGTCATTAACATGTCTACATGCATGCACAATCTTATGTCAACTGATTGCATAACTTGCGAACTATAGGCCATCGAAATTTTTGTAAACAAAAGTTTGTGCGACTTTAGCTCCCAAACGGAATAAAAGCTAAAGCTGAAATAGCCTTCATTCTATTTCACTTATTTGTGTCTACACATGTATATGTTTTGCAGAGACTCAAAGCTCTTGAGAATGGAGAAAATGAGGTGTCAATTTTGCATTGGACCCTATGGGAAAATGCATTAAACGCCTACTGCTCCGACGTTCAGCGACCGATAACATCCATCTTTACACTGTAAACGGTAATTACATAGGTACATGCCTGGGGCAAATAACAGCGCAAATAATTGTCCATGTGCAGAGTAATAAAGGAGCAAACTTTTATATATGGGCCTGCAGTGGAAGTTATTCTTAAAAGGTGACTTTCACGAATCGTTCTGAAACTGTGCTAAATTACAGATAATTCCCATATATTTCTTGGGAGAAAGTGCCCTGAAATTCTCCTTTCTCCGTTGTCGAGATATTCGAGGGCAAAGTCGTGCAGTTTTCGACTTCCAGGGGCTATAACTCGAAAACTAAAGAACGAGAATTTTTGGCACATATGGTCAATTGAATGTTTATCCCAACCCTCTCATTTGGCACTAGTTTCAGCCCGAATTGTGCAAGTCACCTAAGGTCACGAATCGTCCTGAACGTGTAGCCCAAATTGTGAAAATTTCAAACCGCTACTGCTTGCTTGTATGAGTAGGTAGCCATCTGAAACTTGGCATATATAAAGGTCATTAACATGTCTACATGCATGCACAATCTTATGTCAACTGATTGCATAACTTGCGAACTATAGGCCATCGAAATTTTTGTAAACAAAAGTTTGTGCGACTTTAGCTCCCAAACGGAATAAAAGCTAAAGCTGAAATAGCCTTCATTCTATTTCACTTATTTGTGTCTACACATGTATATGTTTTGCAGAGACTCAAAGCTCTTGAGAATGGAGAAAATGAGGTGTCAATTTTGCATTGGACCCTATGGGAAAATGCATTAAACGCCTACTGCTCCGACGTTCAGCGACCGATAACATCCATCTTTACACTGTAAACGGTAATTACATAGGTACATGCCTGGGGCAAATAACAGCGCAAATAATTGTCCATGTGCAGAGTAATAAAGGAGCAAACTTTTATATATGGGCCTGCAGTGGAAGTTATTCTTAAAAGGTGACTTTCACGAATCGTTCTGAAACTGTGCTAAATTACAGATAATTCCCATATATTTCTTGGGAGAAAGTGCCCTGAAATTCTCCTTTCTCCGTTGTCGAGATATTCGAGGGCAAAGTCGTGCAGTTTTCGACTTCCAGGGGCTATAACTCGAAAACTAAAGAACGAGAATTTTTGGCACATATGGTCAATTGAATGTTTATCCCAACCCTCTCATTTGGCACTAGTTTCAGCCCGAATTGTGCAAGTCACCTAAAGTCACGAATCGTCCCGAACGTGTAGCCCAAATTGTGAAAATTTCAAACCGCTACTGCTTGCTTGTTTGAGTAGGTAGCCATCTGAAACTTGGCATATATAAAGGTCATTAACATGTCTACATGCATGCACAATCTTATGTCAACTGATTGCATAACTTGCGAACTATAGGCCATCGAAATTTTTGTAAACAAAAGTTTGTGCGACTTTAGCTCCCAAACGGAATAAAAGCTAAAGCTGAAATAGCCTTCATTCTATTTCACTTATTTGTGTCTACACATGTATATGTTTTGCAGAGACTCAAAGCTCTTGAGAATGGAGAAAATGAGGTGTCAATTTTGCATTGGACCCTATGGGAAAATGCATTAAACGCCTACTGCTCCGACGTTCAGCGACCGATAACATCCATCTTTACACTGTAAACGGTAATTACATAGGTACATGCCTGGGGCAAATAACAGCGCAAATAATTGTCCATGTGCAGAGTAATAAAGGAGCAAACTTTTATATATGGGCCTGCAGTGGAAGTTATTCTTAAAAGGTGACTTTCACGAATCGTTCTGAAACTGTGCTAAATTACAGATAATTCCCATATATTTCTTGGGAGAAAGTGCCCTGAAATTCTCCTTTCTCCGTTGTCGAGATATTCGAGGGCAAAGTCGTGCAGTTTTCGACTTCCAGGGGCTATAACTCGAAAACTAAAGAACGAGAATTTTTGGCACATATGGTCAATTGAATGTTTATCCCAACCCTCTCATTTGGCACTAGTTTCAGCCCGAATTGTGCAAGTCACCTAAGGTCACGAATCGTCCCGAACGTGTAGCCCAAATTGTGAAAATTTCAAACCGCTACTGCTTGCTTGTTTGAGTAGGTAGCCATCTGAAACTTGGCATATATAAAGGTCATTAACATGTCTACATGCATGCACAATCTTATGTCAACTGATTGCATAACTTGCGAACTATAGGCCATCGAAATTTTTGTAAACAAAAGTTTGTGCGACTTTAGCTCCCAAACGGAATAAAAGCTAAAGCTGAAATAGCCTTCATTCTATTTCACTTATTTGTGTCTACACATGTATATGTTTTGCAGAGACTCAAAGCTCTTGAGAATGGAGAAAATGAGGTGTCAATTTTGCATTGGACCCTATGGGAAAATGCATTAAACGCCTACTGCTCCGACGTTCAGCGACCGATAACATCCATCTTTACACTGTAAACGGTAATTACATAGGTACATGCCTGGGGCAAATAACAGCGCAAATAATTGTCCATGTGCAGAGTAATAAAGGAGCAAACTTTTATATATGGGCCTGCAGTGGAAGTTATTCTTAAAAGGTGACTTTCACGAATCGTTCTGAAACTGTGCTAAATTACAGATAATTCCCATATATTTCTTGGGAGAAAGTGCCCTGAAATTCTCCTTTCTCCGTTGTCGAGATATTCGAGGGCAAAGTCGTGCAGTTTTCGACTTCCAGGGGCTATAACTCGAAAACTAAAGAACGAGAATTTTTGGCACATATGGTCAATTGAATGTTTATCCCAACCCTCTCATTTGGCACTAGTTTCAGCCCGAATTGTGCAAGTCACCTAAGGTCACGAATCGTCCCGAACGTGTAGCCCAAATTGTGAAAATTTCAAACCGCTACTGCTTGCTTGTTTGAGTAGGTAGCCATCTGAAACTTGGCATATATAAAGGTCATTAACATGTCTACATGCATGCACAATCTTATGTCAACTGATTGCATAACTTGCGAACTATAGGCCATCGAAATTTTTGTAAACAAAAGTTTGTGCGACTTTAGCTCCCAAACGGAATAAAAGCTAAAGCTGAAATAGCCTTCATTCTATTTCACTTATTTGTGTCTACACATGTATATGTTTTGCAGAGACTCAAAGCTCTTGAGAATGGAGAAAATGAGGTGTCAATTTTGCATTGGACCCTATGGGAAAATGCATTAAACGCCTACTGCTCCGACGTTCAGCGACCGATAACATCCATCTTTACACTGTAAACGGTAATTACATAGGTACATGCCTGGGGCAAATAACAGCGCAAATAATTGTCCATGTGCAGAGTAATAAAGGAGCAAACTTTTATATATGGGCCTGCAGTGGAAGTTATTCTTAAAAGGTGACTTTCACGAATCGTTCTGAAACTGTGCTAAATTACAGATAATTCCCATATATTTCTTGGGAGAAAGTGCCCTGAAATTCTCCTTTCTCCGTTGTCGAGATATTCGAGGGCAAAGTCGTGCAGTTTTCGACTTCCAGGGGCTATAACTCGAAAACTAAAGAACGAGAATTTTTGGCACATATGGTCAATTGAATGTTTATCCCAACCCTCTCATTTGGCACTAGTTTCAGCCCGAATTGTGCAAGTCACCTAAGGTCACGAATCGTCCCGAACGTGTAGCCCAAATTGTGAAAATTTCAAACCGCTACTGCTTGCTTGTTTGAGTAGGTAGCCATCTGAAACTTGGCATATATAAAGGTCATTAACATGTCTACATGCATGCACAATCTTATGTCAACTGATTGCATACCTTGCGAACTATAGGCCATCGAAATTTTTGTAAACAAAAGTTTGTGCGACTTTAGCTCCCAAACGGAATAAAAGCTAAAGCTGAAATAGCCTTCATTCTATTTCACTTATTTGTGTCTACACATGTATATGTTTTGCAGAGACTCAAAGCTCTTGAGAATGGAGAAAATGAGGTGTCAATTTTGCATTGGACCCTATGGGAAAATGCATTAAACGCCTACTGCTCCGACGTTCAGCGACCGATAACATCCATCTTTACACTGTAAACGGTTATTACATAGGTACATGCCTGGGGCAAATAACAGCGCAAATAATTGTCCATGTGCAGAGTAATAAAGGAGCAAACTTTTATATATGGGCCTGCAGTGGAAGTTATTCTTAAAAGGTGACTTTCACGAATCTTTCTGAAACTGTGCTAAATTACAGATAATTCCCATATATTTCTTGGGAGAAAGTGCCCTGAAATTCTCCTTTCTCCGTTGTCGAGATATTCGAGGGCAAAGTCGTGCAGTTTTCGACTTCCAGGGGCTATAACTCGAAAACTAAAGAACGAGAATTTTTGGCACATATGGTCAATTGAATGTTTATCCCAACCATCTCATTTGGCACTAGTTTCAGCCCGAATTGTGCAAGTCACCTAAGGTCACGAATCGTCCCGAACGTGTAGCCCAAATTGTGAAAATTTCAAACCGCTACTGCTTGCTTGTTTGAGTAGTTAGCCATCTGAAACTTGGCATATATAAAGGTCATTAACATGTCTACATGCATGCACAATCTTATGTCAACTGATTGCATAACTTGCGAACTATAGGCCATCGAAATTTTTGTAAACAAAAGTTTGTGCGACTTTAGCTCCCAAACGGAATAAAAGCTAAAGCTGAAATAGCCTTCATTCTATTTCACTTATTTGTGTCTACACATGTATATGTTTTGCAGAGACTCAAAGCTCTTGAGAATGGAGAAAATGAGGTGTCAATTTTGCATTGGACCCTATGGGAAAATGCATTAAACGCCTACTGCTCCGACGTTCAGCGACCGATAACATCCATCTTTACACTGTAAACGGTAATTACATAGGTACATGCATTGGGCAAATAACAGCGCAAATAATTGTCCATGTGCAGAGTAATAAAGGAGCAAACTTTTATATATGGGCCTGCAGTGGAAGTTATTCTTAAAAGGTGACTTTCACGAATCGTTCTGAAACTGTGCTAAATTACAGATAATTCCCATATATTTCTTGGGAGAAAGTGCCCTGAAATTCTCCTTTCTCCGTTGTCGAGATATTCGAGGGCAAAGTCGTGCAGTTTTCGACTTCCAGGGGCTATAACTCGAAAACTAAAGAACGAGAATTTTTGGCACATATGGTCAATTGAATGTTTATCCCAACCCTCTCATTTGGCACTAGTTTCAGCCCGAATTGTGCAAGTCACCTAAGGTCACGAATCGTCCCGAACGTGTAGCCCAAATTGTGAAAATTTCAAACCGCTACTGCTTGCTTGTTTGAGTAGGTAGCCATCTGAAACTTGGCATATATAAAGGTCATTAACATGTCTACATGCATGCACAATCTTATGTCAACTGATTGCATAACTTGCGAACTATAGGCCATCGAAATTTTTGTAAACAAAAGTTTGTGCGACTTTAGCTCCCAAACGGAATAAAAGCTAAAGCTGAAATAGCCTTCATTCTATTTCACTTATTTGTGTCTACACATGTATATGTTTTGCAGAGACTCAAAGCTCTTGAGAATGGAGAAAATGAGGTGTCAATTTTGCATTGGACCCTATGGGAAAATGCATTAAACGCCTACTGCTCCGACGTTCAGCGACCGATAACATCCATCTTTACACTGTAAACGGTAATTACATAGGTACATGCCTGGGGAAAATAACAGCGCAAATAACTGTCCATTTGCAGAGTAATAAAGGAGCAAACTTTTATATATGGGCCTGCAGTGGAAGTTATTCTTAAAAGGTGACTTTCACGAATCGTTCTGAAACTGTGCTAAATTACAGATAATTCCCATATATTTCTTGGGAGAAAGTGCCCTGAAATTCTCCTTTCTCCGTTGTCGAGATATTCGAGGGCAAAGTCGTGCAGTTTTCGACTTCCAGGGGCTATAACTCGAAAACTAAAGAACGAGAATTTTTGGCACATATGGTCAATTGAATGTTTATCCCAACCCTCTCATTTGGCACTAGTTTCAGCCCGAATTGTGCAAGTCACCTAAGGTCACGAATCGTCCCGAACGTGTAGCCCAAATTGTGAAAATTTCAAACCGCTACTGCTTGCTTGTTTGAGTAGGTAGCCATCTGAAACTTGGCATATATAAAGGTCATTAACATGTCTACATGCATGCACAATCTTATGTCAACTGATTGCATAACTTGCGAACTATAGGCCATCGAAATTTTTGTAAACAAAAGTTTGTGCGACTTTAGCTCCCAAACGGAATAAAAGCTAAAGCTGAAATAGCCTTCATTCTATTTCACTTATTTGTGTCTACACATGTATATGTTTTGCAGAGACTCAAAGCTCTTGAGAATGGAGAAAATGAGGTGTCAATTTTGCATTGGACCCTATGGGAAAATGCATTAAACGCCTACTGCTCCGACGTTCAGCGACCGATAACATCCATCTTTACACTGTAAACGGTAATTACATAGGTACATGCCTGGGGCAAATAACAGCGCAAATAATTGTCCATGTGCAGAGTAATAAAGGAGCAAACTTTTATATATGGGCCTGCAGTGGAAGTTATTCTTAAAAGGTGACTTTCACGAATCGTTCTGAAACTGTGCTAAATTACAGATAATTCCCATATATTTCTTGGGAGAAAGTGCCCTGAAATTCTCCTTTCTCCGTTGTCGAGATATTCGAGGGCAAAGTCGTGCAGTTTTCGACTTCCAGGGGCTATAACTCGAAAACTAAAGAACGAGAATTTTTGGCACATATGGTCAATTGAATGTTTATCCCAACCCTCTCATTTGGCACTAGTTTCAGCCCGAATTGTGCAAGTCACCTAAGGTCACGAATCGTCCCGAACGTGTAGCCCAAATTGTGAAAATTTCAAACCGCTACTGCTTGCTTGTTTGAGTAGGTAGCCATCTGAAACTTGGCATATATAAAGGTCATTAACATGTCTACATGCATGCACAATCTTATGTCAACTGATTGCATAACTTGCGAACTATAGGCCATCGAAATTTTTGTAAACAAAAGTTTGTGCGACTTTAGCTCCCAAACGGAATAAAAGCTAAAGCTGAAATAGCCTTCATTCTATTTCACTTATTTGTGTCTACACATGTATATGTTTTGCAGAGACTCAAAGCTCTTGAGAATGGAGAAAATGAGGTGTCAATTTTGCATTGGACCCTATGGGAAAATGCATTAAACGCCTACTGCTCCGACGTTCAGCGACCGATAACATCCATCTTTACACTGTAAACGGTAATTACATAGGTACATGCCTGGGGCAAATAACAGCGCAAATAATTGTCCATGTGCAGAGTAATAAAGGAGCAAACTTTTATATATGGGCCTGCAGTGGAAGTTATTCTTAAAAGGTGACTTTCACGAATCGTTCTGAAACTGTGCTAAATTACAGATAATTCCCATATATTTCTTGGGAGAAAGTGCCCTGAAATTCTCCTTTCTCCGTTGTCGAGATATTCAAGGGCAAAGTCGTGCAGTTTTCGACTTCCAGGGGCTATAACTCGAAAACTAAAGAACGAGAATTTTTGGCACATATGGTCAATTGAATGTTTATCCCAACCCTCTCATTTGGCACTAGTTTCAGCCCGAATTGTGCAAGTCACCTAAGGTCACGAATCGTCCCGAACGTGTAGCCCAAATTGTGAAAATTTCAAACCGCTACTGCTTGCTTGTTGGAGTAGGTAGCCATCTGAAACTTGGCATATATAAAGGTCATTAACATGTCTACATGCATGCACAATCTTATGTCAACTGATTGCATAACTTGCGAACTATAGGCCATCGAAATTTTTGTAAACAAAAGTTTGTGCGACTTTAGCTCCCAAACGGAATAAAAGCTAAAGCTGAAATAGCCTTCATTCTATTTCACTTATTTGTGTCTACACATGTATATGTTTTGCAGAGATTCAAAGCTCTTGAGAATGGAGAAAATGAGGTGTCAATTTTGCATTGGACCCTATGGGAAAATGCATTAAACGCCTACTGCTCCGACGTTCAGCGACCGATAACATCCATCTTTACACTGTAAACGGTAATTACATAGGTACATGCCTGGGGCAAATAACAGCGCAAATAATTGTCCATTTGCAGAGTAATAAAGGAGCAAACTTTTATATATGGGCCTGCAGTGGAAGTTATTCTTAAAAGGTGACTTTCACGAATCGTTCTGAAACTGTGCTAAATTACAGATAATTCCCATATATTTCTTGGGAGAAAGTGCCCTGAAATTCTCCTTTCTCCGTTGTCGAGATATTCGAGGGCAAAGTCGTGCAGTTTTCGACTTCCAGGGGCTATAACTCGAAAACTAAAGAACGAGAATTTTTGGCACATATGGTCAATTGAATGTTTATCCCAACCCTCTCATTTGGCACTAGTTTCAGCCCGAATTGTGCAAGTCACCTAAGGTCACGAATCGTCCCGAACGTGTAGCCCAAATTGTGAAAATTTCAAACCGCTACTGCTTGCTTGTTTGAGTAGGTAGCCATCTGAAACTTGGCATATATAAAGGTCATTAACATGTCTACATGCATGCACAATCTTATGTCAACTGATTGCATAACTTGCGAACTATAGGCCATCGAAATTTTTGTAAACAAAAGTTTGTGCGACTTTAGCTCCCAAACGGAATAAAAGCTAAAGCTGAAATAGCCTTCATTCTATTTCACTTATTTGTGTCTACACATGTATATGTTTTGCAGAGACTCAAAGCTCTTGAGAATGGAGAAAATGAGGTGTCAATTTTGCATTGGACCCTATGGGAAAATGCATTAAACGCCTACTGCTCCGACGTTCAGCGACCGATAACATCCATCTTTACACTGTAAACGGTAATTACATAGGTACATGCCTGGGGCAAATAACAGCGCAAATAATTGTCCATGTGCAGAGTAATAAAGGAGCAAACTTTTATATATGGGCCTGCAGTGGAAGTTATTCTTAAAAGGTGACTTTCACGAATCGTTCTGAAACTGTGCTAAATTACAGATAATTCCCATATATTTCTTGGGAGAAAGTGCCCTGAAATTCTCCTTTCTCCGTTGTCGAGATATTCGAGGGCAAAGTCGTGCAGTTTTCGACTTCCAGGGGCTATAACTCGAAAACTAAAGAACGAGAATTTTTGGCACATATGGTCAATTGAATGTTTATCCCAACCCTCTCATTTGGCACTAGTTTCAGCCCGAATTGTGCAAGTCACCTAAGGTCACGAATCGTCCCGAACGTGTAGCCCAAATTGTGAAAATTTCAAACCGCTACTGCTTGCTTGTTTGAGTAGGTAGCCATCTGAAACTTGGCATATATAAAGGTCATTAACATGTCTACATGCATGCACAATCTTATGTCAACTGATTGCATAACTTGCGAACTATAGGCCATTGAAATTTTGTAAACAAAAGTTTGTGCGACTTTAGCTCCCAAACGGAATAAAAGCTAAAGCTGAAATAGCCTTCATTCTATTTCACTTATTTGTGTCTACACATGTATATGTTTTGCAGAGACTCAAAGCTCTTGAGAATGGAGAAAATGAGGTGTCAATTTTGCATTGGACCCTATGGGAAAATGCATTAAACGCCTACTGCTCCGACGTTCAGCGACCGATAACATCCATCTTTACACTGTAAACGGTAATTACATAGGTACATGCCTGGGGCAAATAACAGCGCAAATAATTGTCCATGTGCAGAGTAATAAAGGAGCAAACTTTTATATATGGGCCTGCAGTGGAAGTTATTCTTAAAAGGTGACTTTCACGAATCGTTCTGAAACTGTGCTAAATTACAGATAATTCCCATATATTTCTTGGGAGAAAGTGCCCTGAAATTCTCCTTTCTCCGTTGTCGAGATATTCGAGGGCAAAGTCGTGCAGTTTTCGACTTCCAGGGGCTATAACTCGAAAACTAAAGAACGAGAATTTTTGGCACATATGGTCAATTGAATGTTTATCCCAACCCTCTCATTTGGCACTAGTTTCAGCCCGAATTGTGCAAGTCACCTAAGGTCACGAATCGTCCCGAACGTGTAGCCCAAATTGTGAAAATTTCAAACCGCTACTGCTTGCTTGTTTGAGTAGGTAGCCATCTGAAACTTGGCATATATAAAGGTCATTAACATGTCTACATGCATGCACAATCTTATGTCAACTGATTGCATAACTTGCGAACTATAGGCCATCGAAATTTTTGTAAACAAAAGTTTGTGCGACTTTAGCTCCCAAACGGAATAAAAGCTAAAGCTGAAATAGCCTTCATTCTATTTCACTTATTTGTGTCTACACATGTATATGTTTTGCAGAGACTCAAAGCTCTTGAGAATGGAGAAAATGAGGTGTCAATTTTGCATTGGACCCTATGGGAAAATGCATTAAACGCCTACTGCTCCGACGTTCAGCGACCGATAACATCCATCTTTACACTGTAAACGGTAATTACATAGGTACATGCCTGGGGCAAATAACAGCGCAAATAATTGTCCATGTGCAGAGTAATAAAGGAGCAAACTTTTATATATGGGCCTGCAGTGGAAGTTATTCTTAAAAGGTGACTTTCACGAATCGTTCTGAAACTGTGCTAAATTACAGATAATTCCCATATATTTCTTGGGAGAAAGTGCCCTGAAATTCTCCTTTCTCCGTTGTCGAGATATTCGAGGGCAAAGTCGTGCAGTTTTCGACTTCCAGGGGCTATAACTCGAAAACTAAAGAACGAGAATTTTTGGCACATATGGTCAATTGAATGTTTATCCCAACCCTCTCATTTGGCACTAGTTTCAGCCCGAATTGTGCAAGTCACCTAAGGTCACGAATCGTCCCGAACGTGTAGCCCAAATTGTGAAAATTTCAAACCGCTACTGCTTGCTTGTTTGAGTAGGTAGCCATCTGAAACTTGGCATATATAAAGGTCATTAACATGTCTACATGCATGCACAATCTTATGTCAACTGATTGCATAACTTGCGAACTATAGGCCATCGAAATTTTTGTAAACAAAAGTTTGTGCGACTCTAGCTCCCAAACGGAATAAAAGCTAAAGCTGAAATAGCCTTCATTCTATTTCACTTATTTGTGTCTACACATGTATATGTTTTGCAGAGACTCAAAGCTCTTGAGAATGGAGAAAATGAGGTGTCAATTTTGCATTGGACCCTATGGGAAAATGCATTAAACGCCTACTGCTCCGACGTTCAGCGACCGATAACATCCATCTTTACACTGTAAACGGTAATTACATAGGTACATGCCTGGGGCAAATAACAGCGCAAATAATTGTCCATGTGCAGAGTAATAAAGGAGCAAACTTTTATATATGGGCCTGCAGTGGAAGTTATTCTTAAAAGGTGACTTTCACGAATCGTTCTGAAACTGTGCTAAATTACAGATAATTCCCATATATTTCTTGGGAGAAAGTGCCCTGAAATTCTCCTTTCTCCGTTGTCGAGATATTCGAGGGCAAAGTCGTGCAGTTTTCGACTTCCAGGGGCTATAACTCGAAAACTAAAGAACGAGAATTTTTGGCACATATGGTCAATTGAATGTTTATCCCAACCCTCTCATTTGGCACTAGTTTCAGCCCGAATTGTGCAAGTCACCTAAGGTCACGAATCGTCCCGAACGTGTAGCCCAAATTGTGAAAATTTCAAACCGCTACTGCTTGCTTGTTTGAGTAGGTAGCCATCTGAAACTTGGCATATATAAAGGTCATTAACATGTCTACATGCATGCACAATCTTATGTCAACTGATTGCATAACTTGCGAACTATAGGCCATCGAAATTTTTGTAAACAAAAGTTTGTGCGACTTTAGCTCCCAAACGGAATAAAAGCTAAAGCTGAAATAGCCTTCATTCTATTTCACTTATTTGTGTCTACACATGTATATGTTTTGCAGAGACTCAAAGTTCTTGAGAATGGAGAAAATGAGGTGTCAATTTTGCATTGGACCCTATGGGAAAATGCATTAAACGCCTACTGCTCCGACGTTCAGCGACCGATAACATCCATCTTTACACTGTAAACGGTAATTACATAGGTACATGCCTGGGGCAAATAACAGCGCAAATAATTGTCCATGTGCAGAGTAATAAAGGAGCAAACTTTTATATATGGGCCTGCAGTGGAAGTTATTCTTAAAAGGTGACTTTCACGAATCGTTCTGAAACTGTGCTAAATTACAGATAATTCCCATATATTTCTTGGGAGAAAGTGCCCTGAAATTCTCCTTTCTCCGTTGTCGAGATATTCGAGGGCAAAGTCGTGCAGTTTTTGACTTCCAGGGGCTATAACTCGAAAACTAAAGAACGAGAATTTTTGGCACATATGGTCAATTGAATGTTTATCCCAACCCTCTCATTTGGCACTAGTTTCAGCCCGAATTGTGCAAGTCACCTAAGGTCACGAATCGTCCCGAACGTGTAGCCCAAATTGTGAAAATTTCAAACCGCTACTGCTTGCTTGTTTGAGTAGGTAGCCATCTGAAACTTGGCATATATAAAGGTCATTAACATGTCTACATGCATGCACAATCTTATGTCAACTGATTGCATAACTTGCGAACTATAGGCCATCGAAATTTTTGCAAACAAAAGTTTGTGCGACTTTAGCTCCCAAACGGAATAAAAGCTAAAGCTGAAATAGCCTTCATTCTATTTCACTTATTTGTGTCTACACATGTATATGTTTTGCAGAGACTCAAAGCTCTTGAGAATGGAGAAAATGAGGTGTCAATTTTGCATTGGACCCTATGGGAAAATGCATTAAACGCCTACTGCTCCGACGTTCAGCGACCGATAACATCCATCTTTACACTGTAAACGGTAATTACATAGGTACATGCCTGGGGCAAATAACAGCGCAAATAATTGTCCATGTGCAGAGTAATAAAGGAGCAAACTTTTATATATGGGCCTGCAGTGGAAGTTATTCTTAAAAGGTGACTTTCACGAATCGTTCTGAAACTGTGCTAAATTACAGATAATTCCCATATATTTCTTGGGAGAAAGTGCCCTGAAATTCTCCTTTCTCCGTTGTCGAGATATTCGAGGGCAAAGTCGTGCAGTTTTCGACTTCCAGGGGCTATAACTCGAAAACTAAAGAACGAGAATTTTTGGCACATATGGTCAATTGAATGTTTATCCCAACCCTCTCATTTGGCACTAGTTTCAGCCCGAATTGTGCAAGTCACCTAAGGTCACGAATCGTCCCGAACGTGTAGCCCAAATTGTGAAAATTTCAAACCGCTACTGCTTGCTTGTTTGAGTAGGTAGCCATCTGAAACTTGGCATATATAAAGGTCATTAACATGTCTACATGCATGCACAATCTTATGTCAACTGATTGCATAACTTGCGAACTATAGGCCATCGAAATTTTTGTAAACAAAAGTTTGTGCGACTTTAGCTCCCAAACGGAATAAAAGCTAAAGCTGAAATAGCCTTCATTCTATTTCACTTATTTGTGTCTACACATGTATATGTTTTGCAGAGACTCAAAGCTCTTGAGAATGGAGAAAATGAGGTGTCAATTTTGCATTGGACCCTATGGGAAAATGCATTAAACGCCTACTGCTCCGACGTTCAGCGACCGATAACATCCATCTTTACACTGTAAACGGTAATTACATAGGTACATGCCTGGGGCAAATAACAGCGCAAATAATTGTCTATGTGCAGAGTAATAAAGGAGCAAACTTTTATATATGGGCCTGCAGTGGAAGTTATTCTTAAAAGGTGACTTTCACGAATCGTTCTGAAACTGTGCTAAATTACAGATAATTCCCATATATTTCTTGGGAGAAAGTGCCCTGAAATTCTCCTTTCTCCGTTGTCGAGATATTCGAGGGCAAAGTCGTGCAGTTTTCGACTTCCAGGGGCTATAACTCGAAAACTAAAGAACGAGAATTTTTGGCACATATGGTCAATTGAATGTTTATCCCAACCCTCTCATTTGGCACTAGTTTCAGCCCGAATTGTGCAAGTCACCTAAGGTCACGAATCGTCCCGAACGTGTAGCCCAAATTGTGAAAATTTCAAACCGCTACTGCTTGCTTGTTTGAGTAGGTAGCCATCTGAAACTTGGCATATATAAAGGTCATTAACATGTCTACATGCATGCACAATCTTATGTCAACTGATTGCATAACTTGCGAACTATAGGCCATCGAAATTTTTGTAAACAAAAGTTTGTGCGACTTTAGCTCCCAAACGGAATAAAAGCTAAAGCTGAAATAGCCTTCATTCTATTTCACTTATTTGTGTCTACACATGTATATGTTTTGCAGAGACTCAAAGCTCTTGAGAATGGAGAAAATGAGGTGTCAATTTTGCATTGGACCCTATGGGAAAATGCATTAAACGCCTACTGCTCCGACGTTCAGCGACCGATAACATCCATCTTTACACTGTAAACGGTAATTACATAGGTACATGCCTGGGGCAAATAACAGCGCAAATAATTGTCCATGTGCAGAGTAATAAAGGAGCAAACTTTTATATATGGGCCTGCAGTGGAAGTTATTCTTAAAAGGTGACTTTCACGAATCGTTCTGAAACTGTGCTAAATTACAGATAATTCCCATATATTTCTTGGGAGAAAGTGCCCTGAAATTCTCCTTTCTCCGTTGTCGAGATATTCGAGGGCAAAGTCGTGCAGTTTTCGACTTCCAGGGGCTATAACTCGAAAACTAAAGAACGAGAATTTTTGGCACATATGGTCAATTGAATGTTTATCCCAACCCTCTCATTTGGCACTAGTTTCAGCCCGAATTGTGCAAGTCACCTAAGGTCACGAATCGTCCCGAACGTGTAGCCCAAATTGTGAAAATTTCAAACCGCTACTGCTTGCTTGTTTGAGTAGGTAGCCATCTGAAACTTGGCATATATAAAGGTCATTAACATGTCTACATGCATGCACAATCTTATGTCAACTGATTGCATAACTTGCGAACTATAGGCCATCGAAATTTTTGTAAACAAAAGTTTGTGCGACTTTAGCTCCCAAACGGAATAAAAGCTAAAGCTGAAATAGCCTTCATTCTATTTCACTTATTTGTGTCTACACATGTATATGTTTTGCAGAGACTCAAAGCTCTTGAGAATGGAGAAAATGAGGTGTCAATTTTGCATTGGACCCTATGGGAAAATGCATTAAACGCCTACTGCTCCGACGTTCAGCGACCGATAACATCCATCTTTACACTGTAAACGGTAATTACATAGGTACATGCCTGGAGAAAATAACAGCGCAAATAACTGTCCATGTGCAGAGTAATAAAGGAGCAAACTTTTATATATGGGCCTGCAGTGGAAGTTATTCTTAAAAGGTGACTTTCACGAATCGTTCTGAAACTGTGCTAAATTACAGATAATTCCCATATATTTCTTGGGAGAAAGTGCCCTGAAATTCTCCTTTCTCCGTTGTCGAGATATTCGAGGGCAAAGTCGTGCAGTTTTCGACTTCCAGGGGCTATAACTCGAAAACTAAAGAACGAGAATTTTTGGCACATATGGTCAATTGAATGTTTATCCCAACCCTCTCATTTGGCACTAGTTTCAGCCCGAATTGTGCAAGTCACCTAAGGTCACGAATCGTCCCGAACGTGTAGCCCAAATTGTGAAAATTTCAAACCGCTACTGCTTGCTTGTTTGAGTAGGTAGCCATCTGAAACTTGGCATATATAAAGGTCATTAACATGTCTACATGCATGCACAATCTTATGTCAACTGATTGCATAACTTGCGAACTATAGGCCATCGAAATTTTTGTAAACAAAAGTTTGTGCGACTTTAGCTCCCAAACGGAATAAAAGCTAAAGCTGAAATAGCCTTCATTCTATTTCACTTATTTGTGTCTACACATGTATATGTTTTGCAGAGACTCAAAGCTCTTGAGAATGGAGAAAATGAGGTGTCAATTTTGCATTGGACCCTATGGGAAAATGCATTAAACGCCTACTGCTCCGACGTTCAGCGACCGATAACATCCATCTTTACACTGTAAACGGTAATTACATAGGTACATGCCTGGGGCAAATAACAGCGCAAATAATTGTCTATGTGCAGAGTAATAAAGGAGCAAACTTTTATATATGGGCCTGCAGTGGAAGTTATTCTTAAAAGGTGACTTTCACGAATCGTTCTGAAACTGTGCTAAATTACAGATAATTCCCATATATTTCTTGGGAGAAAGTGCCCTGAAATTCTCCTTTCTCCGTTGTCGAGATATTCGAGGGCAAAGTCGTGCAGTTTTCGACTTCCAGGGGCTATAACTCGAAAACTAAAGAACGAGAATTTTTGGCACATATGGTCAATTGAATGTTTATCCCAACCCTCTCATTTGGCACTAGTTTCAGCCCGAATTGTGCAAGTCACCTAAGGTCACGAATCGTCCCGAACGTGTAGCCCAAATTGTGAAAATTTCAAACCGCTACTGCTTGCTTGTTTGAGTAGGTAGCCATCTGAAACTTGGCATATATAAAGGTCATTAACATGTCTACATGCATGCACAATCTTATGTCAACTGATTGCATAACTTGCGAACTATAGGCCATCGAAATTTTTGTAAACAAAAGTTTGTGCGACTTTAGCTCCCAAACGGAATAAAAGCTAAAGCTGAAATAGCCTTCATTCTATTTCACTTATTTGTGTCTACACATGTATATGTTTTGCAGAGACTCAAAGCTCTTGAGAATGGAGAAAATGAGGTGTCAATTTTGCATTGGACCCTATGGGAAAATGCATTAAACGCCTACTGCTCCGACGTTCAGCGACCGATAACATCCATCTTTACACTGTAAACGGTAATTACATAGGTACATGCCTGGGGCAAATAACAGCGCAAATAATTGTCCATGTGCAGAGTAATAAAGGAGCAAACTTTTATATATGGGCCTGCAGTGGAAGTTATTCTTAAAAGGTGACTTTCACGAATCGTTCTGAAACTGTGCTAAATTACAGATAATTCCCATATATTTCTTGGGAGAAAGTGCCCTGAAATTCTCCTTTCTCCGTTGTCGAGATATTCGAGGGCAAAGTCGTGCAGTTTTCGACTTCCAGGGGCTATAACTCGAAAACTAAAGAACGAGAATTTTTGGCACATATGGTCAATTGAATGTTTATCCCAACCCTCTCATTTGGCACTAGTTTCAGCCCGAATTGTGCAAGTCACCTAAGGTCACGAATCGTCCCGAACGTGTAGCCCAAATTGTGAAAATTTCAAACCGCTACTGCTTGCTTGTTTGAGTAGGTAGCCATCTGAAACTTGGCATATATAAAGGTCATTAACATGTCTACATGCATGCACAATCTTATGTCAACTGATTGCATAACTTGCGAACTATAGGCCATCGAAATTTTTGTAAACAAAAGTTTGTGCGACTTTAGCTCCCAAACGGAATAAAAGCTAAAGCTGAAATAGCCTTCATTCTATTTCACTTATTTGTGTCTACACATGTATATGTTTTGCAGAGACTCAAAGCTCTTGAGAATGGAGAAAATGAGGTGTCAATTTTGCATTGGACCCTATGGGAAAATGCATTAAACGCCTACTGCTCCGACGTTCAGCGACCGATAACATCCATCTTTACACTGTAAACGGTAATTACATAGGTACATGCCTGGGGAAAATAACAGCGCAAATAACTGTCCATGTGCAGAGTAATAAAGGAGCAAACTTTTATATATGGGCCTGCAGTGGAAGTTATTCTTAAAAGGTGACTTTCACGAATCGTTCTGAAACTGTGCTAAATTACAGATAATTCCCATATATTTCTTGGGAGAAAGTGCCCTGAAATTCTCCTTTCTCCGTTGTCGAGATATTCGAGGGCAAAGTCGTGCAGTTTTCGACTTCCAGGGGCTATAACTCGAAAACTAAAGAACGAGAATTTTTGGCACATATGGTCAATTGAATGTTTATCCCAACCCTCTCATTTGGCACTAGTTTCAGCCCGAATTGTGCAAGTCACCTAAGGTCACGAATCGTCCCGAACGTGTAGCCCAAATTGTGAAAATTTCAAACCGCTACTGCTTGCTTGTTTGAGTAGGTAGCCATCTGAAACTTGGCATATATAAAGGTCATTAACATGTCTACATGCATGCACAATCTTATGTCAACTGATTGCATAACTTGCGAACTATAGGCCATCGAAATTTTTGTAAACAAAAGTTTGTGCGACTTTAGCTCCCAAACGGAATAAAAGCTAAAGCTGAAATAGCCTTCATTCTATTTCACTTATTTGTGTCTACACATGTATATGTTTTGCAGAGACTCAAAGCTCTTGAGAATGGAGAAAATGAGGTGTCAATTTTGCATTGGACCCTATGGGAAAATGCATTAAACGCCTACTGCTCCGACGTTCAGCGACCGATAACATCCATCTTTACACTGTAAACGGTAATTACATAGGTACATGCCTGGGGCAAATAACAGCGCAAATAATTGTCCATGTGCAGAGTAATAAAGGAGCAAACTTTTATATATGGGCCTGCAGTGGAAGTTATTCTTAAAAGGTGACTTTCACGAATCGTTCTGAAACTGTGCTAAATTACAGATAATTCCCATATATTTCTTGGGAGAAAGTGCCCTGAAATTCTCCTTTCTCCGTTGTCGAGATATTCGAGGGCAAAGTCGTGCAGTTTTCGACTTCCAGGGGCTATAACTCGAAAACTAAAGAACGAGAATTTTTGGCACATATGGTCAATTGAATGTTTATCCCAACCCTCTCATTTGGCACTAGTTTCAGCCCGAATTGTGCAAGTCACCTAAGGTCACGAATCGTCCCGAACGTGTAGCCCAAATTGTGAAAATTTCAAACCGCTACTGCTTGCTTGTTTGAGTAGGTAGCCATCTGAAACTTGGCATATATAAAGGTCATTAACATGTCTACATGCATGCACAATCTTATGTCAACTGATTGCATAACTTGCGAACTATAGGCCATCGAAATTTTTGTAAACAAAAGTTTGTGCGACTTTAGCTCCCAAACGGAATAAAAGCTAAAGCTGAAATAGCCTTCATTCTATTTCACTTATTTGTGTCTACACATGTATATGTTTTGCAGAGACTCAAAGCTCTTGAGAATGGAGAAAATGAGGTGTCAATTTTGCATTGGACCCTATGGGAAAATGCATTAAACGCCTACTGCTCCGACGTTCAGCGACCGATAACATCCATCTTTACACTGTAAACGGTAATTACATAGGTACATGCATTGGGCAAATAACAGCGCAAATAATTGTCCATGTGCAGAGTAATAAAGGAGCAAACTTTTATATATGGGCCTGCAGTGGAAGTTATTCTTAAAAGGTGACTTTCACGAATCGTTCTGAAACTGTGCTAAATTACAGATAATTCCCATATATTTCTTGGGAGAAAGTGCCCTGAAATTCTCCTTTCTCCGTTGTCGAGATATTCGAGGGCAAAGTCGTGCAGTTTTCGACTTCCAGGGGCTATAACTCGAAAACTAAAGAACGAGAATTTTTGGCACATATGGTCAATTGAATGTTTATCCCAACCCTCTCATTTGGCACTAGTTTCAGCCCGAATTGTGCAAGTCACCTAAGGTCACGAATCGTCCCGAACGTGTAGCCCAAATTGTGAAAATTTCAAACCGCTACTGCTTGCTTGTTTGAGTAGGTAGCCATCTGAAACTTGGCATATATAAAGGTCATTAACATGTCTACATGCATGCACAATCTTATGTCAACTGATTGCATAACTTGCGAACTATAGGCCATCGAAATTTTTGTAAACAAAAGTTTGTGCGACTTTAGCTCCCAAACGGAATAAAAGCTAAAGCTGAAATAGCCTTCATTCTATTTCACTTATTTGTGTCTACACATGTATATGTTTTGCAGAGACTCAAAGCTCTTGAGAATGGAGAAAATGAGGTGTCAATTTTGCATTGGACCCTATGGGAAAATGCATTAAACGCCTACTGCTCCGACGTTCAGCGACCGATAACATCCATCTTTACACTGTAAACGGTAATTACATAGGTACATGCCTGGGGCAAATAACAGCGCAAATAATTGTCTATGTGCAGAGTAATAAAGGAGCAAACTTTTATATATGGGCCTGCAGTGGAAGTTATTCTTAAAAGGTGACTTTCACGAATCGTTCTGAAACTGTGCTAAATTACAGATAATTCCCATATATTTCTTGGGAGAAAGTGCCCTGAAATTCTCCTTTCTCCGTTGTCGAGATATTCGAGGGCAAAGTCGTGCAGTTTTCGACTTCCAGGGGCTATAACTCGAAAACTAAAGAACGAGAATTTTTGGCACATATGGTCAATTGAATGTTTATCCCAACCCTCTCATTTGGCACTAGTTTCAGCCCGAATTGTGCAAGTCACCTAAGGTCACGAATCGTCCCGAACGTGTAGCCCAAATTGTGAAAATTTCAAACCGCTACTGCTTGCTTGTTTGAGTAGGTAGCCATCTGAAACTTGGCATATATAAAGGTCATTAACATGTCTACATGCATGCACAATCTTATGTCAACTGATTGCATAACTTGCGAACTATAGGCCATCGAAATTTTTGTAAACAAAAGTTTGTGCGACTTTAGCTCCCAAACGGAATAAAAGCTAAAGCTGAAATAGCCTTCATTCTATTTCACTTATTTGTGTCTACACATGTATATGTTTTGCAGAGACTCAAAGCTCTTGAGAATGGAGAAAATGAGGTGTCAATTTTGCATTGGACCCTATGGGAAAATGCATTAAACGCCTACTGCTCCGACGTTCAGCGACCGATAACATCCATCTTTACACTGTAAACGGTAATTACATAGGTACATGCCTGGGGCAAATAACAGCGCAAATAATAGTCCATGTGCAGAGTAATAAAGGAGCAAACTTTTATATATGGGCCTGCAGTGGAAGTTATTCTTAAAAGGTGACTTTCACGAATCGTTCTGAAACTGTGCTAAATTACAGATAATTCCCATATATTTCTTGGGAGAAAGTGCCCTGAAATTCTCCTTTCTCCGTTGTCGAGATATTCGAGGGCAAAGTCGTGCAGTTTTCGACTTCCAGGGGCTATAACTCGAAAACTAAAGAACGAGAATTTTTGGCACATATGGTCAATTGAATGTTTATCCCAACCCTCTCATTTGGCACTAGTTTCAGCCCGAATTGTGCAAGTCACCTAAGGTCACGAATCGTCCCGAACGTGTAGCCCAAATTGTGAAAATTTCAAACCGCTACTGCTTGCTTGTTTGAGTAGGTAGCCATCTGAAACTTGGCATATATAAAGGTCATTAACATGTCTACATGCATGCACAATCTTATGTCAACTGATTGCATAACTTGCGAACTATAGGCCATCGAAATTTTTGTAAACAAAAGTTTGTGCGACTTTAGCTCCCAAACGGAATAAAAGCTAAAGCTGAAATAGCCTTCATTCTATTTCACTTATTTGTGTCTACACATGTATATGTTTTGCAGAGACTCAAAGCTCTTGAGAATGGAGAAAATGAGGTGTCAATTTTGCATTGGACCCTATGGGAAAATGCATTAAACGCCTACTGCTCCGACGTTCAGCGACCGATAACATCCATCTTTACACTGTAAACGGTAATTACATAGGTACATGCCTGGGGAAAATAACAGCGCAAATAACTGTCCATGTGCAGAGTAATAAAGGAGCAAACTTTTATATATGGGCCTGCAGTGGAAGTTATTCTTAAAAGGTGACTTTCACGAATCGTTCTGAAACTGTGCTAAATTACAGATAATTCCCATATATTTCTTGGGAGAAAGTGCCCTGAAATTCTCCTTTCTCCGTTGTCGAGATATTCGAGGGCAAAGTCGTGCAGTTTTCGACTTCCAGGGGCTATAACTCGAAAACTAAAGAACGAGAATTTTTGGCACATATGGTCAATTGAATGTTTATCCCAACCCTCTCATTTGGCACTAGTTTCAGCCCGAATTGTGCAAGTCACCTAAGGTCACGAATCGTCCCGAACGTGTAGCCCAAATTGTGAAAATTTCAAACCGCTACTGCTTGCTTGTTTGAGTAGGTAGCCATCTGAAACTTGGCATATATAAAGGTCATTAACATGTCTACATGCATGCACAATCTTATGTCAACTGATTGCATAACTTGCGAACTATAGGCCATCGAAATTTTTGTAAACAAAAGTTTGTGCGACTTTAGCTCCCAAACGGAATAAAAGCTAAAGCTGAAATAGCCTTCATTCTATTTCACTTATTTGTGTCTACACATGTATATGTTTTGCAGAGACTCAAAGCTCTTGAGAATGGAGAAAATGAGGTGTCAATTTTGCATTGGACCCTATGGGAAAATGCATTAAACGCCTACTGCTCCGACGTTCAGCGACCGATAACATCCATCTTTACACTGTAAACGGTAATTACATAGGTACATGCCTGGGGCAAATAACAGCGCAAATAATTGTCCATGTGCAGAGTAATAAAGGAGCAAACTTTTATATATGGGCCTGCAGTGGAAGTTATTCTTAAAAGGTGACTTTCACGAATCGTTCTGAAACTGTGCTAAATTACAGATAATTCCCATATATTTCTTGGGAGAAAGTGCCCTGAAATTCTCCTTTCTCCGTTGTCGAGATATTCGAGGGCAAAGTCGTGCAGTTTTCGACTTCCAGGGGCTATAACTCGAAAACTAAAGAACGAGAATTTTTGGCACATATGGTCAATTGAATGTTTATCCCAACCCTCTCATTTGGCACTAGTTTCAGCCCGAATTGTGCAAGTCACCTAAGGTCACGAATCGTCCCGAACGTGTAGCCCAAATTGTGAAAATTTCAAACCGCTACTGCTTGCTTGTTTGAGTAGGTAGCCATCTGAAACTTGGCATATATAAAGGTCATTAACATGTCTACATGCATGCACAATCTTATGTCAACTGATTGCATAACTTGCGAACTATAGGCCATCGAAATTTTTGTAAACAAAAGTTTGTGCGACTTTAGCTCCCAAACGGAATAAAAGCTAAAGCTGAAATAGCCTTCATTCTATTTCACTTATTTGTGTCTACACATGTATATGTTTTGCAGAGACTCAAAGCTCTTGAGAATGGAGAAAATGAGGTGTCAATTTTGCATTGGACCCTATGGGAAAATGCATTAAACGCCTACTGCTCCGACGTTCAGCGACCGATAACATCCATCTTTACACTGTAAACGGTAATTACATAGGTACATGCCTGGGGCAAATAACAGCGCAAATAATTGTCCATGTGCAGAGTAATAAAGGAGCAAACTTTTATATATGGGCCTGCAGTGGAAGTTATTCTTAAAAGGTGACTTTCACGAATCGTTCTGAAACTGTGCTAAATTACAGATAATTCCCATATATTTCTTGGGAGAAAGTGCCCTGAAATTCTCCTTTCTCCGTTGTCGAGATATTCGAGGGCAAAGTCGTGCAGTTTTCGACTTCCAGGGGCTATAACTCGAAAACTAAAGAACGAGAATTTTTGGCACATATGGTCAATTGAATGTTTATCCCAACCCTCTCATTTGGCACTAGTTTCAGCCCGAATTGTGCAAGTCACCTAAGGTCACGAATCGTCCCGAACGTGTAGCCCAAATTGTGAAAATTTCAAACCGCTACTGCTTGCTTGTTTGAGTAGGTAGCCATCTGAAACTTGGCATATATAAAGGTCATTAACATGTCTACATGCATGCACAATCTTATGTCAACTGATTGCATAACTTGCGAACTATAGGCCATCGAAATTTTTGTAAACAAAAGTTTGTGCGACTTTAGCTCCCAAACGGAATAAAAGCTAAAGCTGAAATAGCCTTCATTCTATTTCACTTATTTGTGTCTACACATGTATATGTTTTGCAGAGACTCAAAGCTCTTGAGAATGGAGAAAATGAGGTGTCAATTTTGCATTGGACCCTATGGGAAAATGCATTAAACGCCTACTGCTCCGACGTTCAGCGACCGATAACATCCATCTTTACACTGTAAACGGTAATTACATAGGTACATGCCTGGGGCAAATAACAGCGCAAATAATTGTCCATGTGCAGAGTAATAAAGGAGCAAACTTTTATATATGGGCCTGCAGTGGAAGTTATTCTTAAAAGGTGACTTTCACGAATCGTTCTGAAACTGTGCTAAATTACAGATAATTCCCATATATTTCTTGGGAGAAAGTGCCCTGAAATTCTCCTTTCTCCGTTGTCGAGATATTCGAGGGCAAAGTCGTGCAGTTTTCGACTTCCAGGGGCTATAACTCGAAAACTAAAGAACGAGAATTTTTGGCACATATGGTCAATTGAATGTTTATCCCAACCCTCTCATTTGGCACTAGTTTCAGCCCGAATTGTGCAAGTCACCTAAGGTCACGAATCGTCCCGAACGTGTAGCCCAAATTGTGAAAATTTCAAACCGCTACTGCTTGCTTGTTTGAGTAGGTAGCCATCTGAAACTTGGCATATATAAAGGTCATTAACATGTCTACATGCATGCACAATCTTATGTCAACTGATTGCATAACTTGCGAACTATAGGCCATCGAAATTTTTGTAAACAAAAGTTTGTGCGACTTTAGCTCCCAAACGGAATAAAAGCTAAAGCTGAAATAGCCTTCATTCTATTTCACTTATTTGTGTCTACACATGTATATGTTTTGCAGAGACTCAAAGCTCTTGAGAATGGAGAAAATGAGGTGTCAATTTTGCATTGGACCCTATGGGAAAATGCATTAAACGCCTACTGCTCCGACGTTCAGCGACCGATAACATCCATCTTTACACTGTAAACGGTAATTACATAGGTACATGCCTGGGGCAAATAACAGCGCAAATAATTGTCCGTGTGCAGAGTAATAAAGGAGCAAACTTTTATATATGGGCCTGCAGTGGAAGTTATTCTTAAAAGGTGACTTTCACGAATCGTTCTGAAACTGTGCTAAATTACAGATAATTCCCATATATTTCTTGGGAGAAAGTGCCCTGAAATTCTCCTTTCTCCGTTGTCGAGATATTCGAGGGCAAAGTCGTGCAGTTTTCGACTTCCAGGGGCTATAACTCGAAAACTAAAGAACGAGAATTTTTGGCACATATGGTCAATTGAATGTTTATCCCAACCCTCTCATTTGGCACTAGTTTCAGCCCGAATTGTGCAAGTCATCTAAGGTCACGAATCGTCCCGAACGTGTAGCCCAAATTGTGAAAATTTCAAACCGCTACTGCTTGCTTGTTTGAGTAGGTAGCCATCTGAACTTGGCATATATAAAGGTCATTAACATGTCTACATGCATGCACAATCTTATGTCAACTGATTGCATAACTTGCGAACTATAGGCCATCGAAATTTTTGTAAACAAAAGTTTGTGCGACTTGAGCTCCCAAACGGAATAAATGCTAAAGCTGAAATAGCCTTCATTCTATTTCACTTATTTGTGTCTACACATGTATATGTTTTGCAGAGACTCAAAGCTCTTGATAATGGAGAAAATGAGGTGTCAATTTTGCATTGGACCCTATGGGAAAATGCATTAAACGCCTACTGCTCCGACGTTCAGCGACCGATAACATCCATCTTTACACTGTAAACGGTAATTACATAGGTACATGCCTGGGGCAAATAACAGCGCAAATAATTGTCCATGTGCAGAGTAATAAAGGAGCAAACTTTTATATATGGGCCTGCAGTGGAAGTTATTCTTAAAAGGTGACTTTCACGAATCGTTCTGAAACTGTGCTAAATTACAGATAATTCCCATATATTTCTTGGGAGAAAGTGCCCTGAAATTCTCCTTTCTCCGTTGTCGAGATATTCGAGGGCAAAGTCGTGCAGTTTTCGACTTCCAGGGGCTATAACTCGAAAACTTAAGAACGAGAATTTTTGGCACATATGGTCAATTGAATGTTTATCCCAGCCCTCTCATTTGGCACTAGTTTCAGCCCGAATTGTGCAAGTCACCTAAGGTCACGAATCGTCCCGAACGTGTAGCCCAAATTGTGAAAATTTCAAACCGCTACTGCTTGCTTGTTTGAGTAGGTAGCCATCTGAAACTTGGAATATATAAAGGTCATTAACATGTCTACATGCATGCACAATCTTATGTCAACTGATTGCATAACTTGCGAACTATAGGCCATCGAAATTTTTGTAAACAAAAGTTTGTGCGACTTTAGCTCCCAAACGGAATAAAAGCTAAAGCTGAAATAGCCTTCATTCTATTTCACTTATTTGTGTCTACACATGTATATGTTTTGCAGAGACTCAAAGCTCTTGAGAATGGAGAAAATGAGGTGTCAATTTTGCATTGGACCCTATGGGAAAATGCATTAAACGCCTACTGCTCCGACGTTCAGCGACCGATAACATCCATCTTTACACTGTAAACGGTAATTACATAGGTACATGCCTGGGGCAAATAACAGCGCAAATAATTGTCCATGTGCAGAGTAATAAAGGAGCAAACTTTTATATATGGGCCTGCAGTGGAAGTTATTCTTAAAAGGTGACTTTCACGAATCGTTCTGAAACTGTGCTAAATTACAGATAATTCCCATATATTTCTTGGGAGAAAGTGCCCTGAAATTCTCCTTTCTCCGTTGTCGAGATATTCGAGGGCAAAGTCGTGCAGTTTTCGACTTCCAGGGGCTATAACTCGAAAACTAAAGAACGAGAATTTTTGGCACATATGGTCAATTGAATGTTTATCCCAACCCTCTCATTTGGCACTAGTTTCAGCCCGAATTGTGCAAGTCACCTAAGGTCACGAATCGTCCCGAACGTGTAGCCCAAATTGTGAAAATTTCAAACCGCTACTGCTTGCTTGTTTGAGTAGGTAGCCATCTGAAACTTGGCATATATAAAGGTCATTAACATGTCTACATGCATGCACAATCTTATGTCAACTGATTGCATAACTTGCGAACTGTAGGCCATCGAAATTTTTGTAAACAAAAGTTTGTGCGACTTTAGCTCCCAAACGGAATAAAAGCTAAAGCTGAAATAGCCTTCATTCTATTTCACTTATTTGTGTCTACACATGTATATGTTTTGCAGAGACTCAAAGCTCTTGAGAATGGAGAAACTGAGGTGTCAATTTTGCATTGGACCCTATGGGAAAATGCATTAAACGCCTACTGCTCCGACGTTCAGCGACCGATAACATCCATCTTTACACTGTAAACGGTAATTACATAGGTACATGCCTGGGGCAAATAACAGCGCAAATAATTGTCCGTGTGCAGAGTAATAAAGGAGCAAACTTTTATATATGGGCCTGCAGTGGAAGTTATTCTTAAAAGGTGACTTTCACGAATCGTTCTGAAACTGTGCTAAATTACAGATAATTCCCATATATTTCTTGGGAGAAAGTGCCCTGAAATTCTCCTTTCTCCGTTGTCGAGATATTCGAGGGCAAAGTCGTGCAGTTTTCGACTTCCATGGGCTATAACTCGAAATTTAAAGAACGAGAATTTTTGGCACATATGGTCAATTGAATGTTTATCCCAACCCTCTCATTTGGCACTAGTTTCAGCCCGAATTGTGCAAGTCACCTAAGGTCACGAATCGTCCCGAACGTGTAGCCCAAATTGTGAAAATTTCAAACCGCTACTGCTTGCTTGTTTGAGTAGGTAGCCATCTGAAACTTGGCATATATAAAGGTCATTAACATGTCTACATGCATGCACAATCTTATGTCAACTGATTGCATAACTTGCGAACTATAGGCCATCGAAATTTTTGTAAACAAAAGTTTGTGCGACTTTAGCTCCCAAACGGAATAAAAGCTAAAGCTGAAATAGCCTTCATTCTATTTCACTTATTTGTGTCTACACATGTATATGTTTTGCAGAGACTCAAAGCTCTTGAGAATGGAGAAAATGAGGTGTCAATTTTGCATTGGACCCTATGGGAAAATGCATTAAACGCCTACTGCTCCGACGTTCAGCGACCGATAACATCCATCTTTACACTGTAAACGGTAATTACATAGGTACATGCCTGGGGCAAATAACAGCGCAAATAATTGTCCGTGTGCAGAGTAATAAAGGAGCAAACTTTTATATATGGGCCTGCAGTGGAAGTTATTCTTAAAAGGTGACTTTCACGAATCGTTCTGAAACTGTGCTAAATTACAGATAATTCCCATATATTTCTTGGGAGAAAGTGCCCTGAAATTCTCCTTTCTCCGTTGTCGAGATATTCGAGGGCAAAGTCGTGCAGTTTTCGACTTCCAGGGGCTATAACTCGAAAACTAAAGAACGAGAGTTTTTGGCACATATGGTCAATTGAATGTTTATCCCAACCCTCTCATTTGGCACTAGTTTCAGCCCGAATTGTGCAAGTCACCTAAGGTCACGAATCGTCCCGAACGTGTAGCCCAAATTGTGAAAATTTCAAACCGCTACTGCTTGCTTGTTTGAGTAGGTAGCCATCTGAAACTTGGCATATATAAAGGTCATTAACATGTCTACATGCATGCACAATCTTATGTCAACTGATTGCATAACTTGCGAACTATAGGCCATCGAAATTTTTGTAAACAAAAGTTTGTGCGACTTTAGCTCCCAAACGGAATAAAAGCTAAAGCTGAAATAGCCTTCATTCTATTTCACTTATTTGTGTCTACACATGTATATGTTTTGCAGAGACTCAAAGCTCTTGAGAATGGAGAAAATGAGGTGTCAATTTTGCATTGGACCCTATGGGAAAATGCATTAAACGCCTACTGCTCCGACGTTCAGCGACCGATAACATCCATCTTTACACTGTAAACGGTAATTACATAGGTACATGCCTGGGGCAAATAACAGCGCAAATAATTGTCCATGTGCAGAGTAATAAAGGAGCAAACTTTTATATATGGGCCTGCAGTGGAAGTTATTCTTAAAAGGTGACTTTCACGAATCGTTCTGAAACTGTGCTAAATTACAGATAATTCCCATATATTTCTTGGGAGAAAGTGCCCTGAAATTCTCCTTTCTCCGTTGTCGAGATATTCGAGGGCAAAGTCGTGCAGTTTTCGACTTCCAGGGGCTATAACTCGAAAACTAAAGAACGAGAATTTTTGGCACATATGGTCAATTGAATGTTTATCCCAACCCTCTCATTTGGCACTAGTTTCAGCCCGAATTGTGCAAGTCACCTAAGGTCACGAATCGTCCCGAACGTGTAGCCCAAATTGTGAAAATTTCAAACCGCTACTGCTTGCTTGTTTGAGTAGGTAGCCATCTGAAACTTGGCATATATAAAGGTCATTAACATGTCTACATGCATGCACAATCTTATGTCAACTGATTGCATAACTTGCGAACTATAGGCCATCGAATTTTTTGTAAACAAAAGTTTGTGCGACTTTAGCTCCCAAACGGAATAAAAGCTAAAGCTGAAATAGCCTTCATTCTATTTCACTTATTTGTGTCTACACATGTATATGTTTTGCAGAGACTCAAAGCTCTTGAGAATGGAGAAAATGAGGTGTCAATTTTGCATTGGACCCTATGGGAAAATGCATTAAACGCCTACTGCTCCGACGTTCAGCGACCGATAACATCCATCTTTACACTGTAAACGGTAATTACATAGGTACATGCCTGGGGCAAATAACAGCGCAAATAATTGTCCATGTGCAGAGTAATAAAGGAGCAAACTTTTATATATGGGCCTGCAGTGGGAGTTATTCTTAAAAGGTGACTTTCACGAATCGTTCTGAAACTGTGCTAAATTACAGATAATTCCCATATATTTCTTGGGAGAAAGTGCCCTGAAATTCTCCTTTCTCCGTTGTCGAGATATTCGAGGGCAAAGTCGTGCAGTTTTCGACTTCCAGGGGCTATAACTCGAAAACTAAAGAACGAGAATTTTTGGCACATATGGTCAATTAAATGTTTATCCCAACCCTCTCATTTGGCACTAGTTTCAGCCCGAATTGTGCAAGTCACCTAAGGTCACGAATCGTCCCGAACGTGTAGCCCAAATTGTGAAAATTTCAAACCGCTACTGCTTGCTTGTTTGAGTAGGTAGCCATCTGAAACTTGGCATATATAAAGGTCATTAACATGTCTACATGCATGCACAATCTTATATCAACTGATTGCATAACTTGCGAACTGTAGGCCATCGAAATTTTTGTAAACAAAAGTTTGTGCGACTTTAGCTCCCAAACGGAATAAAAGCTAAAGCTGAAATAGCCTTCATTCTATTTCACTTATTTGTGTCTACACATGTATATGTTTTGCAGAGACTCAAAGCTCTTGAGAATGGAAAAAATGAGGTGTCAATTTTGCATTGGACCCTATGGGAAAATGCATTAAACGCCTACTGCTCCGACGTTCAGCGACCGATAACATCCATCTTTACACTGTAAACGGTAATTACATAGGTACATGCCTGGGGCAAATAACAGCGCAAATAATTGTCCATGTGCAGAGTAATAAAGGAGCAAACTTTTATATATGGGCCTGCAGTGGAAGTTATTCTTAAAAGGTGACTTTCACGAATCGTTCTGAAACTGTGCTAAATTACAGATAATTCCCATATATTTCTTGGGAGAAAGTGCCCTGAAATTCTCCTTTCTCCGTTGTCGAGATATTCGAGGGCAAAGTCGTGCAGTTTTCGACTTCCAGGGGCTATAACTCGAAAACTAAAGAACGAGAATTTTTGGCACATATGGTCAATTGAATGTTTATCCCAACCCTCTCATTTGGCACTAGTTTCAGCCCGAATTGTGCAAGTCACCTAAGGTCACGAATCGTCCCGAACGTGTAGCCCAAATTGTGAAAATTTCAAACCGCTACTGCTTGCTTGTTTGAGTAGGTAGCCATCTGAAACTTGGCATATATAAAGGTCATTAACATGTCTACATGCATGCACAATCTTATGTCAACTGATTGCATAACTTGCGAACTATAGGCCATCGAAATTTTTGTAAACAAAAGTTTGTGCGACTTTAGCTCCCAAACGGAATAAAAGCTAAAGCTGAAATAGCCTTCATTCTATTTCACTTATTTGTGTCTACACATGTATATGTTTTGCAGAGACTCAAAGCTCTTGAGAATGGAGAAAATGAGGTGTCAATTTTGCATTGGACCCTATGGGAAAATGCATTAAACGCCTACTGCTCCGACGTTCAGCGACCGATAACATCCATCTTTACACTGTAAACGGTAATTACATAGGTACATGCCTGGGGCAAATAACAGCGCAAATAATTGTCCGTGTGCAGAGTAATAAAGGAGCAAACTTTTATATATGGGCCTGCAGTGGAAGTTATTCTTAAAAGGTGACTTTCACGAATCGTTCTGAAACTGTGCTAAATTACAGATAATTCCATATATTTCTTGGGAGAAAGTGCCCTGAAATTCTCCTTTCTCCGTTGTCGAGATATTCGAGGGCAAAGTCGTGCAGTTTTCGACTTCCAGGGGCTATAACTCGAAAACTAAAGAACGAGAATTTTTGGCACATATGGTCAATTGAATGTTTATCCCAACCCTCTCATTTGGCACTAGTTTAAGCCCGAATTGTGCAAGTCACCTAAGGTCACGAATCGTCCCGAACGTGTAGCCCAAATTGTGAAAATTTTAAACCGCTACTGCTTGCTTGTTTGAGTAGGTAGCCATCTGAAACTTGGCATATATAAAGGTCATTAACATGTCTACATGCATGCACAATCTTATGTCAACTGATTGCATAACTTGCGAACTATAGGCCATCGAAATTTTTGTAAACAAAAGTTTGTGCGACTTTAGCTCCCAAACGGAATAAAAGCTAAAGCTGAAATAGACTTTATTCTATTTCACTTATTTGTGTCTACACATGTATATGTTTTGCAGAGACTCAAAGCTCTTGAGAATGGAGAAAATGAGGTGTCAATTTTGCATTGGACCCTATGGGAAAATGCATTAAACGCCTACTGCTCCGACGTTCAGCGACCGATAACATCCATCTTTACACTGTAAACGGTAATTACATAGGTACATGCCTGGGGCAAATAACAGCGCAAATAATTGTCCGTGTGCAGAGTAATAAAGGAGCAAACTTTTATATATGGGCCTGCAGTGGAAGTTATTCTTAAAAGGTGACTTTCACGAATCGTTCTGAAACTGTGCTAAATTACAGATAATTCCCATATATTTCTTGGGAGAAAGTGCCCTGAAATTCACCTTTCTCCGTTGTCGAGATATTCGAGGGCAAAGTCGTGCAGTTTTCGACTTCCAGGGGCTATAACTCGAAAACTAAAGAACGAGAATTTTTGGCACATATGGTCAATTGAATGTTTATCCCAACCCTCTCATTTGGCACTAGTTTCAGCCCGAATTGTGCAAGTCACCTAAGGTCACGAATCGTCCCGAACGTGTAGCCCAAATTGTGAAAATTTCAAACCGCTACTGCTTGCTTGTTTGAGTAGGTAGCCATCTGAAACTTGGCATATATAAAGGTCATTAACATGTCTACATGCGTGCACAATCTTATGTCAACTGATTGCATAACTTGCGAACTATAGGCCATCGAAATTTTTGTAAACAAAAGTTTGTGCGACTTTAGCTCCCAAACGGAATAAAAGCTAAAGCTGAAATAGCCTTCATTCTATTTCACTTATTTGTGTCTACACATGTATATGTTTTGCAGAGACTCAAAGCTCTTGAGAATGGAGAAAATGAGGTGTCAATTTTGCATTGGACCCTATGGGAAAATGCATTAAACGCCTACTGCTCCGACGTTCAGCGACCGATAACATCCATCTTTACACTGTAAACGGTAATTACATAGGTACATGCCTGGGGCAAATAACAGCGCAAATAATTGTCCATGTGCAGAGTAATAAAGGAGCAAACTTTTATATATGGGCCTGCAGTGGAAGTTATTCTTAAAAGGTGACTTTCACGAATCGTTCTGAAACTGTGCTAAATTACAGATAATTCCCATATATTTCTTGGGAGAAAGTGCCCTGAAATTCTCCTTTCTCCGTTGTCGAGATATTCGAGGGCAAAGTCGTGCAGTTTTCGACTTCCAGGGGCTATAACTCGAAAACTAAAGAACGAGAATTTTTGGCACATATGGTCAATTGAATGTTTATCCCAACCCTCTCATTTGGCACTAGTTTCAGCCCGAATTGTGCAAGTCACCTAAGGTCACGAATCGTCCCGAACGTGTAGCCCAAATTGTGAAAATTTCAAACCGCTACTGCTTGCTTGTTTGAGTAGGTAGCCATCTGAAACTTGGCATATATAAAGGTCATTAACATGTCTACATGCATGCACAATCTTATGTCAACTGATTGCATAACTTGCGAACTATAGGCCATCGAAATTTTTGTAAACAAAAGTTTGTGCGACTTTAGCTCCCAAACGGAATAAAAGCTAAAGCTGAAATAGCCTTCATTCTATTTCACTTATTTGTGTCTACACATGTATATGTTTTGCAGAGACTCAAAGCTCTTGAGAATGGAGAAAATGAGGTGTCAATTTTGCATTGGACCCTATGGGAAAATGCATTAAACGCCTACTGCTCCGACGTTCAGCGACCGATAACATCCATCTTTACACTGTAAACGGTAATTACATAGGTACATGCCTGGGGCAAATAACAGCGCAAATAATTGTCCATGTGCAGAGTAATAAAGGAGCAAACTTTTATATATGGGCCTGCAGTGGAAGTTATTCTTAAAAGGTGACTTTCACGAATCGTTCTGAAACTGTGCTAAATTACAGATAATTCCCATATATTTCTTGGGAGAAAGTGCCCTGAAATTCTCCTTTCTCCGTTGTCGAGATATTCGAGGGCAAAGTCGTGCAGTTTTCGACTTCCAGGGGCTATAACTCGAAAACTAAAGAACGAGAATTTTTGGCACATATGGTCAATTGAATGTTTATCCCAACCCTCTCATTTGGCACTAGTTTCAGCCCGAATTGTGCAAGTCACCTAAGGTCACGAATCGTCCCGAACGTGTAGCCCAAATTGTGAAAATTTCAAACCGCTACTGCTTGCTTGTTTGAGTAGGTAGCCATCTGAAACTTGGCATATATAAAGGCCATTAACATGTCTACATGCATGCACAATCTTATGTCAACTGATTGCATAACTTGCGAACTATAGGCCATCGAAATTTTTGTAAACAAAAGTTTGTGCGACTTTAGCTCCCAAACGGAATAAAAGCTAAAGCTGAAATAGCCTTCATTCTATTTCACTTATTTGTGTCTACACATGTATATGTTTTGCAGAGACTCAAAGCTCTTGAGAATGGAGAAAATGAGGTGTCAATTTTGCATTGGACCCTATGGGAAAATGCATTAAACGCCTACTGCTCCGACGTTCAGCGACCGATAACATCCATCTTTACACTGTAAACGGTAATTACATAGGTACATGCCTGGGGCAAATAACAGCGCAAATAATTGTCCGTGTGCAGAGTAATAAAGGAGCAAACTTTTATATATGGGCCTGCAGTGGAAGTTATTCTTAAAAGGTGACTTTCACGAATCGTTCTGAAACTGTGCTAAATTACAGATAATTCCATATATTTCTTGGGAGAAAGTGCCCTGAAATTCTCCTTTCTCCGTTGTCGAGATATTCGAGGGCAAAGTCGTGCAGTTTTCGACTTCCAGGGGCTATAACTCGAAAACTAAAGAACGAGAATTTTTGGCACATATGGTCAATTGAATGTTTATCCCAACCCTCTCATTTGGCACTAGTTTCAGCCCGAATTGTGCAAGTCACCTAAGGTCACGAATCGTCCCGAACGTGTAGCCCAAATTGTGAAAATTTCAAACCGCTACTGCTTGCTTGTTTGAGTAGGTAGCCATCTGAAACTTGGCATATATAAAGGTCATTAACATGTCTACATGCATGCACAATCTTATGTCAACTGATTGCATAACTTGCGAACTATAGGCCATCGAAATTTTTGTAAACAAAAGTTTGTGCGACTTTAGCTCCCAAACGGAATAAAAGCTAAAGCTGAAATAGCCTTCATTCTATTTCACTTATTTGTGTCTACACATGTATATGTTTTGCAGAGACTCAAAGCTCTTGAGAATGGAGAAAATGAGGTGTCAATTTTGCATTGGACCCTATGGGAAAATGCATTAAACGCCTACTGCTCCGACGTTCAGCGACCGATAACATCCATCTTTACACTGTAAACGGTAATTACATAGGTACATGCCTGGGGCAAATAACAGCGCAAATAATTGTCCGTGTGCAGAGTAATAAAGGAGCAAACTTTTATATATGGGCCTGCAGTGGAAGTTATTCTTAAAAGGTGACTTTCACGAATCGTTCTGAAACTGTGCTAAATTACAGATAATTCCATATATTTCTTGGGAGAAAGTGCCCTGAAATTCTCCTTTCTCCGTTGTCGAGATATTCGAGGGCAAAGTCGTGCAGTTTTCGACTTCCAGGGGCTATAACTCGAAAACTAAAGAACGAGAATTTTTGGCACATATGGTCAATTGAATGTTTATCCCAACCCTCTCATTTGGCACTAGTTTAAGCCCGAATTGTGCAAGTCACCTAAGGTCACGAATCGTCCCGAACGTGTAGCCCAAATTGTGAAAATTTTAAACCGCTACTGCTTGCTTGTTTGAGTAGGTAGCCATCTGAAACTTGGCATATATAAAGGTCATTAACATGTCTACATGCATGCACAATCTTATGTCAACTGATTGCATAACTTGCGAACTATAGGCCATCGAAATTTTTGTAAACAAAAGTTTGTGCGACTTTAGCTCCCAAACGGAATAAAAGCTAAAGCTGAAATAGACTTTATTCTATTTCACTTATTTGTGTCTACACATGTATATGTTTTGCAGAGACTCAAAGCTCTTGAGAATGGAGAAAATGAGGTGTCAATTTTGCATTGGACCCTATGGGAAAATGCATTAAACGCCTACTGCTCCGACGTTCAGCGACCGATAACATCCATCTTTACACTGTAAACGGTAATTACATAGGTACATGCCTGGGGCAAATAACAGCGCAAATAATTGTCCGTGTGCAGAGTAATAAAGGAGCAAACTTTTATATATGGGCCTGCAGTGGAAGTTATTCTTAAAAGGTGACTTTCACGAATCGTTCTGAAACTGTGCTAAATTACAGATAATTCCCATATATTTCTTGGGAGAAAGTGCCCTGAAATTCACCTTTCTCCGTTGTCGAGATATTCGAGGGCAAAGTCGTGCAGTTTTCGACTTCCAGGGGCTATAACTCGAAAACTAAAGAACGAGAATTTTTGGCACATATGGTCAATTGAATGTTTATCCCAACCCTCTCATTTGGCACTAGTTTCAGCCCGAATTGTGCAAGTCACCTAAGGTCACGAATCGTCCCGAACGTGTAGCCCAAATTGTGAAAATTTCAAACCGCTACTGCTTGCTTGTTTGAGTAGGTAGCCATCTGAAACTTGGCATATATAAAGGTCATTAACATGTCTACATGCGTGCACAATCTTATGTCAACTGATTGCATAACTTGCGAACTATAGGCCATCGAAATTTTTGTAAACAAAAGTTTGTGCGACTTTAGCTCCCAAACGGAATAAAAGCTAAAGCTGAAATAGCCTTCATTCTATTTCACTTATTTGTGTCTACACATGTATATGTTTTGCAGAGACTCAAAGCTCTTGAGAATGGAGAAAATGAGGTGTCAATTTTGCATTGGACCCTATGGGAAAATGCATTAAACGCCTACTGCTCCGACGTTCAGCGACCGATAACATCCATCTTTACACTGTAAACGGTAATTACATAGGTACATGCCTGGGGCAAATAACAGCGCAAATAATTGTCCATGTGCAGAGTAATAAAGGAGCAAACTTTTATATATGGGCCTGCAGTGGAAGTTATTCTTAAAAGGTGACTTTCACGAATCGTTCTGAAACTGTGCTAAATTACAGATAATTCCCATATATTTCTTGGGAGAAAGTGCCCTGAAATTCTCCTTTCTCCGTTGTCGAGATATTCGAGGGCAAAGTCGTGCAGTTTTCGACTTCCAGGGGCTATAACTCGAAAACTAAAGAACGAGAATTTTTGGCACATATGGTCAATTGAATGTTTATCCCAACCCTCTCATTTGGCACTAGTTTCAGCCCGAATTGTGCAAGTCACCTAAGGTCACGAATCGTCCCGAACGTGTAGCCCAAATTGTGAAAATTTCAAACCGCTACTGCTTGCTTGTTTGAGTAGGTAGCCATCTGAAACTTGGCATATATAAAGGTCATTAACATGTCTACATGCATGCACAATCTTATGTCAACTGATTGCATAACTTGCGAACTATAGGCCATCGAAATTTTTGTAAACAAAAGTTTGTGCGACTTTAGCTCCCAAACGGAATAAAAGCTAAAGCTGAAATAGCCTTCATTCTATTTCACTTATTTGTGTCTACACATGTATATGTTTTGCAGAGACTCAAAGCTCTTGAGAATGGAGAAAATGAGGTGTCAATTTTGCATTGGACCCTATGGGAAAATGCATTAAACGCCTACTGCTCCGACGTTCAGCGACCGATAACATCCATCTTTACACTGTAAACGGTAATTACATAGGTACATGCCTGGGGCAAATAACAGCGCAAATAATTGTCCATGTGCAGAGTAATAAAGGAGCAAACTTTTATATATGGGCCTGCAGTGGAAGTTATTCTTAAAAGGTGACTTTCACGAATCGTTCTGAAACTGTGCTAAATTACAGATAATTCCCATATATTTCTTGGGAGAAAGTGCCCTGAAATTCTCCTTTCTCCGTTGTCGAGATATTCGAGGGCAAAGTCGTGCAGTTTTCGACTTCCAGGGGCTATAACTCGAAAACTAAAGAACGAGAATTTTTGGCACATATGGTCAATTGAATGTTTATCCCAACCCTCTCATTTGGCACTAGTTTCAGCCCGAATTGTGCAAGTCACCTAAGGTCACGAATCGTCCCGAACGTGTAGCCCAAATTGTGAAAATTTCAAACCGCTACTGCTTGCTTGTTTGAGTAGGTAGCCATCTGAAACTTGGCATATATAAAGGTCATTAACATGTCTACATGCATGCACAATCTTATGTCAACTGATTGCATAACTTGCGAACTATAGGCCATCGAAATTTTTGTAAACAAAAGTTTGTGCGACTTTAGCTCCCAAACGGAATAAAAGCTAAAGCTGAAATAGCCTTCATTCTATTTCACTTATTTGTGTCTACACATGTATATGTTTTGCAGAGACTCAAAGCTCTTGAGAATGGAGAAAATGAGGTGTCAATTTTGCATTGGACCCTATGGGAAAATGCATTAAACGCCTACTGCTCCGACGTTCAGCGACCGATAACATCCATCTTTACACTGTAAACGGTAATTACATAGGTACATGCCTGGGGCAAATAACAGCGCAAATAATTGTCCATGTGCAGAGTAATAAAGGAGCAAACTTTTATATATGGGCCTGCAGTGGAAGTTATTCTTAAAAGGTGACTTTCACGAATCGTTCTGAAACTGTGCTAAATTACAGATAATTCCCATATATTTCTTGGGAGAAAGTGCCCTGAAATTCTCCTTTCTCCGTTGTCGAGATATTCGAGGGCAAAGTCGTGCAGTTTTCGACTTCCAGGGGCTATAACTCGAAAACTAAAGAACGAGAATTTTTGGCACATATGGTCAATTGAATGTTTATCCCAACCCTCTCATTTGGCACTAGTTTCAGCCCGAATTGTGCAAGTCACCTAAGGTCACGAATCGTCCCGAACGTGTAGCCCAAATTGTGAAAATTTCAAACCGCTACTGCTTGCTTGTTTGAGTAGGTAGCCATCTGAAACTTGGCATATATAAAGGTCATTAACATGTCTACATGCATGCACAATCTTATGTCAACTGATTGCATAACTTGCGAACTATAGGCCATCGAAATTTTTGTAAACAAAAGTTTGTGCGACTTTAGCTCCCAAACGGAATAAAAGCTAAAGCTGAAATAGCCTTCATTCTATTTCACTTATTTGTGTCTACACATGTATATGTTTTGCAGAGACTCAAAGCTCTTGAGAATGGAGAAAATGAGGTGTCAATTTTGCATTGGACCCTATGGGAAAATGCATTAAACGCCTACTGCTCCGACGTTCAGCGACCGATAACATCCATCTTTACACTGTAAACGGTAATTACATAGGTACATGCCTGGGGCAAATAACAGCGCAAATAATTGTCCATGTGCAGAGTAATAAAGGAGCAAACTTTTATATATGGGCCTGCAGTGGAAGTTATTCTTAAAAGGTGACTTTCACGAATCGTTCTGAAACTGTGCTAAATTACAGATAATTCCCATATATTTCTTGGGAGAAAGTGCCCTGAAATTCTCCTTTCTCCGTTGTCGAGATATTCGAGGGCAAAGTCGTGCAGTTTTCGACTTCCAGGGGCTATAACTCGAAAACTAAAGAACGAGAATTTTTGGCACATATGGTCAATTGAATGTTTATCCCAACCCTCTCATTTGGCACTAGTTTCAGCCCGAATTGTGCAAGTCACCTAAGGTCACGAATCGTCCCGAACGTGTAGCCCAAATTGTGAAAATTTCAAACCGCTACTGCTTGCTTGTTTGAGTAGGTAGCCATCTGAAACTTGGCATATATAAAGGTCATTAACATGTCTACATGCATGCACAATCTTATGTCAACTGATTGCATAACTTGCGAACTATAGGCCATCGAAATTTTTGTAAACAAAAGTTTGTGCGACTTTAGCTCCCAAACGGAATAAAAGCTAAAGCTGAAATAGCCTTCATTCTATTTCACTTATTTGTGTCTACACATGTATATGTTTTGCAGAGACTCAAAGCTCTTGAGAATGGAGAAAATGAGGTGTCAATTTTGCATTGGACCCTATGGGAAAATGCATTAAACGCCTACTGCTCCGACGTTCAGCGACCGATAACATCCATCTTTACACTGTAAACGGTAATTACATAGGTACATGCCTGGGCAAATAACAGCGCAAATAATTGTCCGTGTGCAGAGTAATAAAGGAGCAAACTTTTATATATGGGCCTGCAGTGGAAGTTATTCTTAAAAGGTGACTTTCACGAATCGTTCTGAAACTGTGCTAAATTACAGATAATTCCCATATATTTCTTGGGAGAAAGTGCCCTGAAATTCTCCTTTCTCCGTTGTCGAGATATTCGAGGGCAAAGTCGTGCAGTTTTCGACTTCCAGGGGCTATAACTCGAAAACTAAAGAACGAGAATTTTTGGCACATATGGTCAATTGAATGTTTATCCCAACCCTCTCATTTGGCACTAGTTTCAGCCCGAATTGTGCAAGTCACCTAAGGTCACAAATCGTCCCGAACGTGTAGCCCAAATTGTGAAAATTTCAAACCGCTACTGCTTGCTTGTTTGAGTAGGTAGCCATCTGAAACTTGGCATATATAAAGGTCATTAACATGTCTACATGCATGCACAATCTTATGTCAACTGATTGCAAAACTTGCGAACTATAGGCCATCGAAATTTTTGTAAACAAAAGTTTGTGCGACTTTAGCTCCCAAACGGAATAAAAGCTAAAGCTGAAATAGCCTTCATTCTATTTCACTTATTTGTGTCTACACATGTATATGTTTTGCAGAGACTCAAAGCTCTTGAGAATGGAGAAAATGAGGTGTCAATTTTGCATTGGACCCTATGGGAAAATGCATTAAACGCCTACTGCTCCGACGTTCAGCGACCGATAACATCCATCTTTACACTGTAAACGGTAATTACATAGGTACATGCCTGGGGCAAATAACAGCGCAAATAATTGTCCATGTGCAGAGTAATAAAGGAGCAAACTTTTATATATGGGCCTGCAGTGGAAGTTATTCTTAAAAGGTGACTTTCACGAATCGTTCTGAAACTGTGCTAAATTACAGATAATTCCCATATATTTCTTGGGAGAAAGTGCCCTGAAATTCTCCTTTCTCCGTTGTCGAGATATTCGAGGGCAAAGTCGTGCAGTTTTCGACTTCCAGGGGCTATAACTCGAAAACTAAAGAACGAGAATTTTTGGCACATATGGTCAATTGAATGTTTATCCCAACCCTCTCATTTGGCACTAGTTTCAGCCCGAATTGTGCAAGTCACCTAAGGTCACGAATCGTCCCGAACGTGTAGCCCAAATTGTGAAAATTTCAAACCGCTACTGCTTGCTTGTTTGAGTAGGTAGCCATCTGAAACTTGGCATATATAAAGGTCATTAACATGTCTACATGCATGCACAATCTTATGTCAACTGATTGCATAACTTGCGAACTATAGGCCATCGAAATTTTTGTAAACAAAAGTTTGTGCGACTTTAGCTCCCAAACGGAATAAAAGCTAAAGCTGAAATAGCCTTCATTCTATTTCACTTATTTGTGTCTACACATGTATATGTTTTGCAGAGACTCAAAGCTCTTGAGAATGGAGAAAATGAGGTGTCAATTTTGCATTGGACCCTATGGGAAAATGCATTAAACGCCTACTGCTCCGACGTTCAGCGACCGATAACATCCATCTTTACACTGTAAACGGTAATTACATAGGTACATGCCTGGGGCAAATAACAGCGCAAATAATTGTCCGTGTGCAGAGTTATAAAGGAGCAAACTTTTATATATGGGCCTGCAGTGGAAGTTATTCTTAAAAGGTGACTTTCACGAATCGTTCTGAAACTGTGCTAAATTACAGATAATTCCCATATATTTCTTGGGAGAAAGTGCCCTGAAATTCTCCTTTCTCCGTTGTCGAGATATTCGAGGGCAAAGTCGTGCAGTTTTCGACTTCCAGGGGCTATAACTCGAAAACTAAAGAACGAGAATTTTTGGCACATATGGTCAATTGAATGTTTATCCCAACCCTCTCATTTGGCACTAGTTTCAGCCCGAATTGTGCAAGTCACCTAAGGTCACGAATCGTCCCGAACGTGTAGCCCAAATTGTGAAAATTTCAAACCGCTACTGCTTGCTTGTTTGAGTAGGTAGCCATCTGAAACTTGGCATATATAAAGGTCATTAACATGTCTACATGCATGCACAATCTTATGTCAACTGATTCCATAACTTGCGAACTATAGGCCATCGAATTTTTTGTAAACAAAAGTTTGTGCGACTTTAGCTCCCAAACGGAATAAAAGCTAAAGCTGAAATAGCCTTCATTCTATTTCACTTATTTGTGTCTACACATGTATATGTTTTGCAGAGACTCAAAGCTCTTGAGAATGGAGAAAATGAGGTGTCAATTTTGCATTGGACCCTATGGGAAAATGCATTAAACGCCTACTGCTCCGACGTTCAGCGACCGATAACATCCATCTTTACACTGTAAACGGTAATTACATAGGTACATGCCTGGGGCAAATAACAGCGCAAATAATTGTCCGTGTGCAGAGTAATAAAGGAGCAAACTTTTATATATGGGCCTGCAGTGGAAGTTATTCTTAAAAGGTGACTTTCACGAATCGTTCTGAAACTGTGCTAAATTACAGATAATTCCATATATTTCTTGGGAGAAAGTGCCCTGAAATTCTCCTTTCTCCGTTGTCGAGATATTCGAGGGCAAAGTCGTGCAGTTTTCGACTTCCAGGGGCTATAACTCGAAAACTAAAGAACGAGAATTTTTGGCACATATGGTCAATTGAATGTTTATCCCAACCCTCTCATTTGGCACTAGTTTCAGCCCGAATTGTGCAAGTCACCTAAGGTCACGAATCGTCCCGAACGTGTAGCCCAAATTGTGAAAATTTCAAACCGCTACTGCTTGCTTGTTTGAGTAGGTAGCCATCTGAAACTTGGCATATATAAAGGTCATTAACATGTCTACATGCATGCACAATCTTATGTCAACTGATTGCATAACTTGCGAACTATAGGCCATCGAAATTTTTGTAAACAAAAGTTTGTGCGACTTTAGCTCCCAAACGGAATAAAAGCTAAAGCTGAAATAGCCTTCATTCTATTTCACTTATTTGTGTCTACACATGTATATGTTTTGCAGAGACTCAAAGCTCTTGAGAATGGAGAAAATGAGGTGTCAATTTTGCATTGGACCCTATGGGAAAATGCATTAAACGCCTACTGCTCCGACGTTCAGCGACCGATAACATCCATCTTTACACTGTAAACGGTAATTACATAGGTACATGCCTGGGGCAAATAACAGCGCAAATAATTGTCCGTGTGCAGAGTAATAAAGGAGCAAACTTTTATATATGGGCCTGCAGTGGAAGTTATTCTTAAAAGGTGACTTTCACGAATCGTTCTGAAACTGTGCTAAATTACAGATAATTCCCATATATTTCTTGGGAGAAAGTGCCCTGAAATTCTCCTTTCTCCGTTGTCGAGATATTCGAGGGCAAAGTCGTGCAGTTTTCGACTTCCAGGGGCTATAACTCGAAAACTAAAGAACGAGAATTTTTGGAACATATGGTCAATTGAATGTTTATCCCAACCCTCTCATTTGGCACTAGTTTCAGCCCGAATTGTGCAAGTCACCTAAGGTCACGAATCGTCCCGAACGTGTAGCCCAAATTGTGAAAATTTCAAACCGCTACTGCTTGCTTGTTTGAGTAGGTAGCCATCTGAAACTTGGCATATATAAAGGTCATTAACATGTCTACATGCATACACAATCTTATGTCAACTGATTGCATAACTTGCGAACTATAGGCCATCGAAATTTTTGTAAACAAAAGTTTGTGCGACTTTAGCTCCCAAACGGAATAAAAGCTAAAGCTGAAATAGCCTTCATTCTATTTCACTTATTTGTGCCTACACATGTATATGTTTTGCAGAGACTCAAAGCTCTTGAGAATGGAGAAAATGAGGTGTCAATTTTGCATTGGACCCTATGGGAAAATGCATTAAACGCCTACTGCTCCGACGTTCAGCGACCGATAACATCCATCTTTACACTGTAAACGGTAATTACATAGGTACATGCCTGGGGCAAATAACAGCGCAAATAATTGTCCGTGTGCAGAGTAATAAAGGAGCAAACTTTTATATATGGGCCTGCAGTGGAAGTTATTCTTAAAAGGTGACTTTCACGAATCGTTCTGAAACTGTGCTAAATTACAGATAATTCCCATATATTTCTTGGGAGAAAGTGCCCTGAAATTCTCCTTTCTCCGTTGTCGAGATATTCGAGGGCAAAGTCGTGCAGTTTTCGACTTCCAGGGGCTATAACTCGAAAACTAAAGAACGAGAATTTTTGGCACATATGGTCAATTGAATGTTTATCCCAACCCTCTCATTTGGCACTAGTTTCAGCCCGAATTGTGCAAGTCACCTAAGGTCACGAATCGTCCCGAACGTGTAGCCCAAATTGTGAAAATTTCAAACCGCTACTGCTTGCTTGTTTAAGTAGGTAGCCATCTGAAACTTGGCATATATAAAGGTCATTAACATGTCTACATGCATGCACAATCTTATGTCAACTGATTGCAAAACTTGCGAACTATAGGCCATCGAAATTTTTGTAAACAAAAGTTTGTGCGACTTTAGCTCCCAAACGGAATAAAAGCTAAAGCTGAAATAGCCTTCATTCTATTTCACTTATTTGTGTCTACACATGTATATGTTTTGCAGAGACTCAAAGCTCTTGAGAATGGAGAAAATGAGGTGTCAATTTTGCATTGGACCCTATGGGAAAATGCATTAAACGCCTACTGCTCCGACGTTCAGCGACCGATAACATCCATCTTTACACTGTAAACGGTAATTACATAGGTACATGCCTGGGGCAAATAACAGCGCAAATAATTGTCCATGTGCAGAGTAATAAAGGAGCAAACTTTTATATATGGGCCTGCAGTGGAAGTTATTCTTAAAAGGTGACTTTCACGAATCGTTCTGAAACTGTGCTAAATTACAGATAATTTCCATATATTTCTTGGGAGAAAGTGCCCTGAAATTCTCCTTTCTCCGTTGTCGAGATATTCGAGGGCAAAGTCGTGCAGTTTTCGACTTCCAGGGGCTATAACTCGAAAACTAAAGAACGAGAATTTTTGGCACATATGGTCAATTGAATGTTTATCCCAACCCTCTCATTTGGCACTAGTTTCAGCCCGAATTGTGCAAGTCACCTAAGGTCACGAATCGTCCCGAACGTGTAGCCCAAATTGTGAAAATTTCAAACCGCTACTGCTTGCTTGTTTGAGTAGGTAGCCATCTGAAACTTGGCATATATAAAGGTCATTAACATGTCTACATGCATGCACAATCTTATGTCAACTGATTGCATAACTTGCGAACTATAGGCCATCGAAATTTTTGTAAACAAAAGTTTGTGCGACTTTAGCTCCCAAACGGAATAAAAGCTAAAGCTGAAATAGCCTTCATTCTATTTCACTTATTTGTGTCTACACATGTATATGTTTTGCAGAGACTCAAAGCTCTTGAGAATGGAGAAAATGAGGTGTCAATTTTGCATTGGACCCTATGGGAAAATGCATTAAACGCCTACTGCTCCGACGTTCAGCGACCGATAACATCCATCTTTACACTGTAAACGGTAATTACATAGGTACATGCCTGGGGCAAATAACAGCGCAAATAATTGTCCATGTGCAGAGTAATAAAGGAGCAAACTTTTATATATGGGCCTGCAGTGGAAGTTATTCTTAAAAGGTGACTTTCACGAATCGTTCTGAAACTGTGCTAAATTACAGATAATTCCCATATATTTCTTGGGAGAAAGTGCCCTGAAATTCTCCTTTCTCCGTTGTCGAGATATTCGAGGGCAAAGTCGTGCAGTTTTCGACTTCCAGGGGCTATAACTCGAAAACTAAAGAACGAGAATTTTTGGCACATATGGTCAATTGAATGTTTATCCCAACCCTCTCATTTGGCACTAGTTTCAGCCCGAATTGTGCAAGTCACCTAAGGTCACGAATCGTCCCGAACGTGTAGCCCAAATTGTGAAAATTTCAAACCGCTACTGCTTGCTTGTTTGAGTAGGTAGCCATCTGAAACGTGGCATATATAAAGGTCATTAACATGTCTACATGGTCTACATGCATGCACAATCTTATGTCAACTGATTGCATAACTTGCGAACTATAGGCCATCGAAATTTTTGTAAACAAAAGTTTGTGCGACTTTAGCTCCCAAACGGAATAAAAGCTAAAGCTGAAATAGCCTTCATTCTATTTCACTTATTTGTGTCTACACATGTATATGTTTTGCAGAGACCCAAAGCTCTTGAGAATGGAGAAAATGAGGTGTCAATTTTGCATTGGACCCTATGGGAAAATGCATTAAACGCCTACTGCTCCGACGTTCAGCGACCGATAACATCCATCTTTACACTGTAAACGGTAATTACATAGGTACATGCCTGGGGCAAATAACAGCGCAAATAATTGTCCATGTGCAGAGTAATAAAGGAGCAAACTTTTATATATGGGCCTGCAGTGGAAGTTATTCTTAAAAGGTGACTTTCACGAATCGTTCTGAAACTGTGCTAAATTACAGATAATTCCCATATATTTCTTGGGAGAAAGTGCCCTGAAATTCTCCTTTCTCCGTTGTCGAGATATTCGAGGGCAAAGTCGTGCAGTTTTCGACTTCCAGGGGCTATAACTCGAAAACTAAAGAACGAGAATTTTTGGCACATATGGTCAATTGAATGTTTATCCCAACCCTCTCATTTGGCACTAGTTTCAGCCCGAATTGTGCAAGTCACCTAAGGTCACGAATCGTCCCGAACGTGTAGCCCAAATTGTGAAAATTTCAAACCGCTACTGCTTGCTTGTTTGAGTAGGTAGCCATCTGAAACTTGGCATATATAAAGGTCATTAACATGTCTACATGCATGCACAATCTTATGTCAACTGATTGCATAACTTGCGAACTATAGGCCATCGAATTTTTTGTAAACAAAAGTTTGTGCGACTTTAGCTCCCAAACGGAATAAAAGCTAAAGCTGAAATAGCCATCATTCTATTTCACTTATTTGTGTCTACACATGTATATGTTTTGCAGAGACTCAAAGCTCTTGAGAATGGAGAAAATGAGGTGTCAATTTTGCATTGGACCCTATGGGAAAATGCATTAAACGCCTACTGCTCCGACGTTCAGCGACCGATAACATCCATCTTTACACTGTAAACGGTAATTACATAGGTACATGCCTGGGGCAAATAACAGCGCAAATAATTGTCCGTGTGCAGAGTAATAAAGGAGCAAACTTTTATATATGGGCCTGCAGTGGAAGTTATTCTTAAAAGGTGACTTTCACGAATCGTTCTGAAACTGTGCTAAATTACAGATAATTCCATATATTTCTTGGGAGAAAGTGCCCTGAAATTCTCCTTTCTCCGTTGTCGAGATATTCGAGGGCAAAGTCGTGCAGTTTTCGACTTCCAGGGGCTATAACTCGAAAACTAAAGAACGAGAATTTTTGGCACATATGGTCAATTGAATGTTTATCCCAACCCTCTCATTTGGCACTAGTTTCAGCCCGAATTGTGCAAGTCACCTAAGGTCACGAATCGTCCCGAACGTGTAGCCCAAATTGTGAAAATTTCAAACCGCTACTGCTTGCTTGTTTGAGTAGGTAGCCATCTGAAACTTGGCATATATAAAGGTCATTAACATGTCTACATGCATGCACAATCTTATGTCAACTGATTGCATAACTTGCGAACTATAGGCCATCGAAATTTTTGTAAACAAAAGTTTGTGCGACTTTAGCTCCCAAACGGAATAAAAGCTAAAGCTGAAATAGCCTTCATTCTATTTCACTTATTTGTGTCTACACATGTATATGTTTTGCAGAGACTCAAAGCTCTTGAGAATGGAGAAAATGAGGTGTCAATTTTGCATTGGACCCTATGGGAAAATGCATTAAACGCCTACTGCTCCGACGTTCAGCGACCGATAACATCCATCTTTACACTGTAAACGGTAATTACATAGGTACATGCCTGGGGCAAATAACAGCGCAAATAATTGTCCATGTGCAGAGTAATAAAGGAGCAAACTTTTATATATGGGCCTGCAGTGGAAGTTATTCTTAAAAGGTGACTTTCACGAATCGTTCTGAAACTGTGCTAAATTACAGATAATTCCCATATATTTCTTGGGAGAAAGTGCCCTGAAATTCTCCTTTCTCCGTTGTCGAGATATTCGAGGGCAAAGTCGTGCAGTTTTCGACTTCCAGGGGCTATAACTCGAAAACTAAAGAACGAGAATTTTTGGCACATATGGTCAATTGAATGTTTATCCCAACCCTCTCATTTGGCACTAGTTTCAGCCCGAATTGTGCAAGTCACCTAAGGTCACGAATCGTCCCGAACGTGTAGCCCAAATTGTGAAAATTTCAAACCGCTACTGCTTGCTTGTTTGAGTAGGTAGCCATCTGAAACTTGGCATATATAAAGGTCATTAACATGTCTACATGCATGCACAATCTTATGTCAACTGATTGTATAACTTGCGAACTATAGGCCATCGAAATTTTTGTAAACAAAAGTTTGTGCGACTTTAGCTCCCAAACGGAATAAAAGCTAAAGCTGAAATAGCCTTCATTCTATTTCACTTATTTGTGTCTACACATGTATATGTTTTGCAGAGACTCAAAGCTCTTGAGAATGGAGAAAATGAGGTGTCAATTTTGCATTGGACCCTATAGGAAAATGCATTAAACGCCTACTGCTCCGACGTTCAGCGACCGATAACATCCATCTTTACACTGTAAACGGTAATTACATAGGTACATGCCTGGGGCAAATAACAGCGCAAATAATTGTCCGTGTGCAGAGTAATAAAGGAGCAAACTTTTATATATGGGCCTGCAGTGGAAGTTATTCTTAAAAGGTGACTTTCACGAATCGTTCTGAAACTGTGCTAAATTACAGATAATTCCCATATATTTCTTGGGAGAAAGTGCCCTGAAATTCTCCTTTCTCCGTTGTCGAGATATTCGAGGGCAAAGTCGTGCAGTTTTCGACTTCCAGGGGCTATAACTCGAAAACTAAAGAACGAGAATTTTTGGCACATATGGTCAATTGAATGTTTATCCCAACCCTCTCATTTGGCACTAGTTTCAGCCCGAATTGTGCAAGTCACCTAAGGTCACGAATCGTCCCGAACGTGTAGCCCAAATTGTGAAAATTTCAAACCGCTACTGCTTGCTTGTTTGAGTAGGTAGCCATCTGAAACTTGGCATATATAAAGGTCATTAACATGTCTACATGCATGCACAATCTTATGTCAACTGATTGCATAACTTGCGAACTATAGGCCATCGAAATTTTTGTAAACAAAAGTTTGTGCGACTTTAGCTCCCAAACGGAATAAAAGCTAAAGCTGAAATAGCCTTCATTCTATTTCACTTATTTGTGTCTACACATGTATATGTTTTGCAGAGACTCAAAGCTCTTGAGAATGGAGAAAATGAGGTGTCAATTTTGCATTGGACCCTATGGGAAAATGCATTAAACGCCTACTGCTCCGACGTTCAGCGACCGATAACATCCATCTTTACACTGTAAACGGTAATTACATAGGTACATGCCTGGGGCAAATAACAGCGCAAAAAATTGTCCGTTTGCAGAGTAATAAAGGAGCAAACTTTTATATATGGGCCTGCAGTGGAAGTTATTCTTAAAAGGTGACTTTCACGAATCGTTCTGAAACTGTGCTAAATTACAGATAATTCCCATATATTTCTTGGGAGAAAGTGCCCTGAAATTCTCCTTTCTCCGTTGTCGAGATATTCGAGGGCAAAGTCGTGCAGTTTTCGACTTCCAGGGGCTATAACTCGAAAACTAAAGAACGAGAATTTTTGGCACATATGGTCAATTGAATGTTTATCCCAACCCTCTCATTTGGCACTAGTTTCAGCCCGAATTGTGCAAGTCACCTAAGGTCACGAATCGTCCCGAACGTGTAGCCCAAATTGTGAAAATTTCAAACCGCTACTGCTTGCTTGTTTGAGTAGGTAGCCATCTGAAACTTGGCATATATAAAGGTCATTAACATGTCTACATGCATGCACAATCTTATGTCAACTGATTGCATAACTTGCGAACTATAGGCCATCGAAATTTTTGTAAACAAAAGTTTGTGCGACTTTAGCTCCCAAACGGAATAAAAGCTAAAGCTGAAATAGCCTTCATTCTATTTCACTTATTTGTGTCTACACATGTATATGTTTTGCAGAGACTCAAAGCTCTTGAGAATGGAGAAAATGAGGTGTCAATTTTGCATTGGACCCTATGGGAAAATGCATTAAACGCCTACTGCTCCGACGTTCAGCGACCGATAACATCCATCTTTACACTGTAAACGGTAATTACATAGGTACATGCCTGGGGCAAATAACAGCGCAAATAATTGTCCATGTGCAGAGTAATAAAGGAGCAAACTTTTATATATGGGCCTGCAGTGGAAGTTATTCTTAAAAGGTGACTTTCACGAATCGTTCTGCAAATGTCCTAAATTACAGATAATTCCCATATATTTCTTGGGAGAAAGTGCCCTGAAATTCTCCTTTCTCCGTTGTCGAGATATTCGAGGGCAAAGTCGTGCAGTTTTCGACTTCCAGGGGCTATAACTCGAAAACTAAAGAACGAGAATTTTTGGCACATATGGTCAATTGAATGTTTATCCCAACCCTCTCATTTGGCACTAGTTTCAGCCCGAATTGTGCAAGTCACCTAAGGTCACGAATCGTCCCGAACGTGTAGCCCAAATTGTGAAAATTTCAAACCGCTACTGCTTGCTTGTTTGAGTAGGTAGCCATCTGAAACTTGGCATATATAAAGGTCATTAACATGTCTACATGCACGCACAATCTTATGTCAACTGATTGCATAACTTGCGAACTATAGGCCATCGAAATTTTTGTAAACAAAAGTTTGTGCGACTTTAGCTCCCAAACGGAATAAAAGCTAAAGCTGAAATAGCCTTCATTCTATTTCACTTATTTGTGTCTACACATGTATATGTTTTGCAGAGACTCAAAGCTCTTGAGAATGGAGAAAATGAGGTGTCAATTTTGCATTGGACCCTATGGGAAAATGCATTAAACGCCTACTGCTCCGACGTTCAGCGACCGATAACATCCATCTTTACACTGTAAACGGTAATTACATAGGTACATGCCTGGGGCAAATAACAGCGCAAATAATTGTCCATGTGCAGAGTAATAAAGGAGCAAACTTTTATATATGGGCCTGCAGTGGAAGTTATTCTTAAAAGGTGACTTTCACGAATCGTTCTGAAACTGTGCTAAATTACAGATAATTCCCATATATTTCTTGGGAGAAAGTGCCCTGAAATTCTCCTTTCTCCGTTGTCGAGATATTCGAGGGCAAAGTCGTGCAGTTTTCGACTTCCAGGGGCTATAACTCGAAAACTAAAGAACGAGAATTTTTGGCACATATGGTCAATTGAATGTTTATCCCATCCCTCTCATTTGGCACTAGTTTCAGCCCGAATTGTGCAAGTCACCTAAGGTCACGAATCGTCCCGAACGTGTAGCCCAAATTGTGAAAATTTCAAACCGCTACTGCTTGCTTGTTTGAGTAGGTAGCCATCTGAAACTTGGCATATATAAAGGTCATTAACATGTCTACATGCATGCACAATCTTATGTCAACTGATTGCATAACTTGCGAACTATAGGCCATCGAAATTTTTGTAAACAAAAGTTTGTGCGACTTTAGCTCCCAAACGGAATAAAAGCTAAAGCTGAAATAGCCTTCATTCTATTTCACTTATTTGTGTCTACACATGTATATGTTTTGCAGAGACTCAAAGCTCTTGAGAATGGAGAAAATGAGGTGTCAATTTTGCATTGGACCCTATGGGAAAATGCATTAAACGCCTACTGCTCCGACGTTCAGCGACCGATAACATCCATCTTTACACTGTAAACGGTAATTACATAGGTACATGCCTGGGGCAAATAACAGCGCAAATAATTGTCCATGTGCAGAGTAATAAAGGAGCAAACTTTTATATATGGGCCTGCAGTGGAAGTTATTCTTAAAAGGTGACTTTCACGAATCGTTCTGAAACTGTGCTAAATTACAGATAATTCCCATATATTTCTTGGGAGAAAGTGCCCTGAAATTCTCCTTTCTCCGTTGTCGAGATATTCGAGGGCAAAGTCGTGCAGTTTTCGACTTCCAGGGGCTATAACTCGAAAACTAAAGAACGAGAATTTTTGGCACATATGGTCAATTGAATGTTTATCCCAACCCTCTCATTTGGCACTAGTTTCAGCCCGAATTGTGCAAGTCACCTAAGGTCACGAATCGTCCCGAACGTGTAGCCCAAATTGTGAAAATTTCAAACCGCTACTGCTTGCTTGTTTGAGTAGGTAGCCATCTGAAACTTGGCATATATAAAGGTCATTAACATGTCTACATGCATGCACAATCTTATGTCAACTGATTGCATAACTTGCGAACTATAGGCCATCGAAATTTTTGTAAACAAAAGTTTGTGCGACTTTAGCTCCCAAACGGAATAAAAGCTAAAGCTGAAATAGCCTTCATTCTATTTCACTTATTTGTGTCTACACATGTATATGTTTTGCAGAGACTCAAAGCTCTTGAGAATGGAGAAAATGAGGTGTCAATTTTGCATTGGACCCTATGGGAAAATGCATTAAACGCCTACTGCTCCGACGTTCAGCGACCGATAACATCCATCTTTACACTGTAAACGGTAATTACATAGGTACATGCCTGGGGCAAATAACAGCGCAAATAATTGTCCATGTGCAGAGTAATAAAGGAGCAAACTTTTATATATGGGCCTGTAGTGGAAGTTATTCTTAAAAGGTGACTTTCACGAATCGTTCTGAAACTGTGCTAAATTACAGATAATTCCCATATATTTCTTGGGAGAAAGTGCCCTGAAATTCTCCTTTCTCCGTTGTCGAGATATTCGAGGGCAAAGTCGTGCAGTTTTCGACTTCCAGGGGCTATAACTCGAAAACTAAAGAACGAGAATTTTTGGCACATATGGTCAATTGAATGTTTATCCCAACCCTCTCATTTGGCACTAGTTTCAGCCCGAATTGTGCAAGTCACCTAAGGTCACGAATCGTCCCGAACGTGTAGCCCAAATTGTGAAAATTTCAAACCGCTACTGCTTGCTTGTTTGAGTAGGTAGCCATCTGAAACTTGGCATATATAAAGGTCATTAACATGTCTACATGCATGCACAATCTTATGTCAACTGATTGCATAACTTGCGAACTATAGGCCATCGAAATTTTTGTAAACAAAAGTTTGTGCGACTTTAGCTCCCAAACGGAATAAAAGCTAAAGCTGAAATAGCCTTCATTCTATTTCACTTATTTGTGTCTACACATGTATATGTTTTGCAGAGACTCAAAGCTCTTGAGAATGGAGAAAATGAGGTGTCAATTTTGCATTGGACCCTATGGGAAAATGCATTAAACGCCTACTGCTCCGACGTTCAGCGACCGATAACATCCATCTTTACACTGTAAACGGTAATTACATAGGTACATGCCTGGGGCAAATAACAGCGCAAATAATTGTCCATGTGCAGAGTAATAAAGGAGCAAACTTTTATATATGGGCCTGCAGTGGAAGTTATTCTTAAAAGGTGACTTTCACGAATCGTTCTGAAACTGTGCTAAATTACAGATAATTCCCATATATTTCTTGGGAGAAAGTGCCCTGAAATTCTCCTTTCTCCGTTGTCGAGATATTCGAGGGCAAAGTCGTGCAGTTTTCGACTTCCAGGGGCTATAACTCGAAAACTAAAGAACGAGAATTTTTGGCACATATGGTCAATTGAATGTTTATCCCAACCCTCTCATTTGGCACTAGTTTCAGCCCGAATTGTGCAAGTCACCTAAGGTCACGAATCGTCCGAACGTGTAGCCCAAATTGTGAAAATTTCAAACCGCTACTGCTTGCTTGTTTGAGTAGGTAGCCATCTGAAACTTGGCATATATAAAGGTCATTAACGTGTCTACATGCATGCACAATCTTATGTCAACTGATTGCAAAACTTGCGAACTATAGGCCATCGAAATTTTTGTAAACAAAAGTTTGTGCGACTTTAGCTCCCAAACGGAATAAAAGCTAAAGCTGAAATAGCCTTCATTCTATTTCACTTATTTGTGTCTACACATGTATATATTTTGCAGAGACTCAAAGCTCTTGAGAATGGAGAAAATGAGGTGTCAATTTTGCATTGGACCCTATGGGAAAATGCATTAAACGCCTACTGCTCCGACGTTCAGCGACCGATAACATCCATCTTTACACTGTAAACGGTAATTACATAGGTACATGCCTGGGGCAAATAACAGCGCAAATAATTGTCCATGTGCAGAGTAATAAAGGAGCAAACTTTTATATATGGGCCTGCAGTGGAAGTTATTCTTAAAAGGTGACTTTCACGAATCGTTCTGAAACTGTGCTAAATTACAGATAATTCCCATATATTTCTTGGGAGAAAGTGCCCTGAAATTCTCCTTTCTCCGTTGTCGAGATATTCGAGGGCAAAGTCGTGCAGTTTTCGACTTCCAGGGGCTATAACTCGAAAACTAAAGAACGAGAATTTTTGGCACATATGGTCAATTGAATGTTTATCCCAACCCTCTCATTTGGCACTAGTTTCAGCCCGAATTGTGCAAGTCACCTAAGGTCACGAATCGTCCCGAAAGTGTAGCCCAAATTGTGAAAATTTCAAACCGCTACTGCTTGCTTGTTTGAGTAGGTAGCCATCTGAAACTTGGCATATATAAAGGTCATTAACATGTCTACATGCATGCACAATCTTATGTCAACTGATTGCATAACTTGCGAACTATAGGCCATCGAAATTTTTGTAAACAAAAGTTTGTGCGACTTTAGCTCCCAAACGGAATAAAAGCTAAAGCTGAAATAGCCTTCATTCTATTTCACTTATTTGTGTCTACACATGTATATGTTTTGCAGAGACTCAAAGCTCTTGAGAATGGAGAAAATGAGGTGTCAATTTTGCATTGGACCCTATGGGAAAATGCATTAAACGCCTACTGCTCCGACGTTCAGCGACCGATAACATCCATCTTTACACTGTAAACGGTAATTACATAGGTACATGCCTGGGGCAAATAACAGCGCAAATAATTGTCCATGTGCAGAGTAATAAAGGAGCAAACTTTTATATATGGGCCTGCAGTGGAAGTTATTCTTAAAAGGTGACTTTCACGAATCGTTCTGAAACTGTGCTAAATTACAGATAATTCCCATATATTTCTTGGGAGAAAGTGCCCTGAAATTCTCCTTTCTCCGTTGTCGAGATATTCGAGGGCAAAGTCGTGCAGTTTTCGACTTCCAGGGGCTATAACTCGAAAACTAAAGAACGAGAATTTTTGGCACATATGGTCAATTGAATGTTTATCCCAACCCTCTCATTTGGCACTAGTTTCAGCCCGAATTGTGCAAGTCACCTAAGGTCACGAATCGTCCCGAACGTGTAGCCCAAATTGTGAAAATTTCAAACCGCTACTGCTTGCTTGTTTGAGTAGGTAGCCATCTGAAACTTGGCATATATAAAGGTCATTAACATGTCTACATGCATGCACAATCTTATGTCAACTGATTGCATAACTTGCGAACTATAGGCCATCGAAATTTTTGTAAACAAAAGTTTGTGCGACTTTAGCTCCCAAACGGAATAAAAGCTAAAGCTGAAATAGCCTTCATTCTATTTCACTTATTTGTGTCTACACATGTATATGTTTTGCAGAGACTCAAAGCTCTTGAGAATGGAGAAAATGAGGTGTCAATTTTGCATTGGACCCTATGGGAAAATGCATTAAACGCCTACTGCTCCGACGTTCAGCGACCGATAACATCCATCTTTACACTGTAAACGGTAATTACATAGGTACATGCCTGGGGCAAATAACAGCGCAAATAATTGTCCATGTGCAGAGTAATAAAGGAGCAAACTTTTATATATGGGCCTGCAGTGGAAGTTATTCTTAAAAGGTGACTTTCACGAATCGTTCTGAAACTGTGCTAAATTACAGATAATTCCCATATATTTCTTGGGAGAAAGTGCCCTGAAATTCTCCTTTCTCCGTTGTCGAGATATTCGAGGGCAAAGTCGTGCAGTTTTCGACTTCCAGGGGCTATAACTCGAAAACTAAAGAACGAGAATTTTTGGCACATATGGTCAATTGAATGTTTATCCCAACCCTCTCATTTGGCACTAGTTTCAGCCCGAATTGTGCAAGTCACCTAAGGTCACGAATCGTCCCGAACGTGTAGCCCAAATTGTGAAAATTTCAAACCGCTACTGCTTGCTTGTTTGAGTAGGTAGCCATCTGAAACTTGGCATATATAAAGGTCATTAACATGTCTACATGCATGCACAATCTTATGTCAACTGATTGCATAACTTGCGAACTATAGGCCATCGAAATTTTTGTAAACAAAAGTTTGTGCGACTTTAGCTCCCAAACGGAATAAAAGCTAAAGCTGAAATAGCCTTCATTCTATTTCACTTATTTGTGTCTACACATGTATATGTTTTGCAGAGACTCAAAGCTCTTGAGAATGGAGAAAATGAGGTGTCAATTTTGCATTGGACCCTATGGGAAAATGCATTAAACGCCTACTGCTCCGACGTTCAGCGACCGATAACATCCATCTTTACACTGTAAACGGTAATTACATAGGTACATGCCTGGGGCAAATAACAGCGCAAATAATTGTCCATGTGCAGAGTAATAAAGGAGCAAACTTTTATATATGGGCCTGCAGTGGAAGTTATTCTTAAAAGGTGACTTTCACGAATCGTTCTGAAACTGTGCTAAATTACAGATAATTCCCATATATTTCTTGGGAGAAAGTGCCCTGAAATTCTCCTTTCTCCGTTGTCGAGATATTCGAGGGCAAAGTCGTGCAGTTTTCGACTTCCAGGGGCTATAACTCGAAAACTAAAGAACGAGAATTTTTGGCACATATGGTCAATTGAATGTTTATCCCAACCCTCTCATTTGGCACTAGTTTCAGCCCGAATTGTGCAAGTCACCTAAGGTCACGAATCGTCCCGAACGTGTAGCCCAAATTGTGAAAATTTCAAACCGCTACTGCTTGCTTGTTTGAGTAGGTAGCCATCTGAAACTTGGCATATATAAAGGTCATTAACATGTCTACATGCATGCACAATCTTATGTCAACTGATTGCATAACTTGCGAACTATAGGCCATCGAAATTTTTGTAAACAAAAGTTTGTGCGACTTTAGCTCCCAAACGGAATAAAAGCTAAAGCTGAAATAGCCTTCATTCTATTTCACTTATTTGTGTCTACACATGTATATGTTTTGCAGAGACTCAAAGCTCTTGAGAATGGAGAAAATGAGGTGTCAATTTTGCATTGGACCCTATGGGAAAATGCATTAAACGCCTACTGCTCCGACGTTCAGCGACCGATAACATCCATCTTTACACTGTAAACGGTAATTACATAGGTACATGCCTGGGGCAAATAACAGCGCAAATAATTGTCCATGTGCAGAGTAATAAAGGAGCAAACTTTTATATATGGGCCTGCAGTGGAAGTTATTCTTAAAAGGTGACTTTCACGAATCGTTCTGAAACTGTGCTAAATTACAGATAATTCCCATATATTTCTTGGGAGAAAGTGCCCTGAAATTCTCCTTTCTCCGTTGTCGAGATATTCGAGGGCAAAGTCGTGCAGTTTTCGACTTCCAGGGGCTATAACTCGAAAACTAAAGAACGAGAATTTTTGGCACATATGGTCAATTGAATGTTTATCCCAACCCTCTCATTTGGCACTAGTTTCAGCCCGAATTGTGCAAGTCACCTAAGGTCACGAATCGTCCCGAACGTGTAGCCCAAATTGTGAAAATTTCAAACCGCTACTGCTTGCTTGTTTGAGTAGGTAGCCATCTGAAACTTGGCATATATAAAGGTCATTAACATGTCTACATGCATGCACAATCTTATGTCAACTGATTGCATAACTTGCGAACTATAGGCCATCGAAATTTTTGTAAACAAAAGTTTGTGCGACTTTAGCTCCCAAACGGAATAAAAGCTAAAGCTGAAATAGCCTTCATTCTATTTCACTTATTTGTGTCTACACATGTATATGTTTTGCAGAGACTCAAAGCTCTTGAGAATGGAGAAAATGAGGTGTCAATTTTGCATTGGACCCTATGGGAAAATGCATTAAACGCCTACTGCTCCGACGTTCAGCGACCGATAACATCCATCTTTACACTGTAAACGGTAATTACATAGGTACATGCCTGGGGCAAATAACAGCGCAAATAATTGTCCATGTGCAGAGTAATAAAGGAGCAAACTTTTATATATGGGCCTGCAGTGGAAGTTATTCTTAAAAGGTGACTTTCACGAATCGTTCTGAAACTGTGCTAAATTACAGATAATTCCCATATATTTCTTGGGAGAAAGTGCCCTGAAATTCTCCTTTCTCCGTTGTCGAGATATTCGAGGGCAAAGTCGTGCAGTTTTCGACTTCCAGGGGCTATAACTCGAAAACTAAAGAACGAGAATTTTTGGCACATATGGTCAATTGAATGTTTATCCCAACCCTCTCATTTGGCACTAGTTTCAGCCCGAATTGTGCAAGTCACCTAAGGTCACGAATCGTCCCGAACGTGTAGCCCAAATTGTGAAAATTTCAAACCGCTACTGCTTGCTTGTTTGAGTAGGTAGCCATCTGAAACTTGGCATATATAAAGGTCATTAACATGTCTACATGCATGCACAATCTTATGTCAACTGATTGCATAACTTGCGAACTATAGGCCATCGAAATTTTTGTAAACAAAAGTTTGTGCGACTTTAGCTCCCAAACGGAATAAAAGCTAAAGCTGAAATAGCCTTCATTCTATTTCACTTATTTGTGTCTACACATGTATATGTTTTGCAGAGACTCAAAGCTCTTGAGAATGGAGAAAATGAGGTGTCAATTTTGCATTGGACCCTATGGGAAAATGCATTAAACGCCTACTGCTCCGACGTTCAGCGACCGATAACATCCATCTTTACACTGTAAACGGTAATTACATAGGTACATGCCTGGGGCAAATAACAGCGCAAATAATTGTCCATGTACAGAGTAATAAAGGAGCAAACTTTTATATATGGGCCTGCAGTGGAAGTTATTCTTAAAAGGTGACTTTCACGAATCGTTCTGAAACTGTGCTAAATTACAGATAATTCCCATATATTTCTTGGGAGAAAGTGCCCTGAAATTCTCCTTTCTCCGTTGTCGAGATATTCGAGGGCAAAGTCGTGCAGTTTTCGACTTCCAGGGGCTATAACTCGAAAACTAAAGAACGAGAATTTTTGGCACATATGGTCAATTGAATGTTTATCCCAACCCTCTCATTTGGCACTAGTTTCAGCCCGAATTGTGCAAGTCACCTAAGGTCACGAATCGTCCCGAACGTGTAGCCCAAATTGTGAAAATTTCAAACCGCTACTGCTTGCTTGTTTGAGTAGGTAGCCATCTGAAACTTGGAATATATAAAGGTCATTAACATGTCTACATGCATGCACAATCTTATGTCAACTGATTGCATAACTTGCGAACTATAGGCCATCGAAATTTTTGTAAACAAAAGTTTGTGCGACTTTAGCTCCCAAACGGAATAACAGCTAAAGCTGAAATAGCCTTCATTCTATTTCACTTATTTGTGTCTACACATGTATATGTTTTGCAGAGACTCAAAGCTCTTGAGAATGGAGAAAATGAGGTGTCAATTTTGCATTGGACCCTATGGGAAAATGCATTAAACGCCTACTGCTCCGACGTTCAGCGACCGATAACATCCATCTTTACACTGTAAACGGTAATTACATAGGTACATGCCTGGGGCAAATAACAGCGCAAATAATTGTCCATGTGCAGAGTAATAAAGGAGCAAACTTTTATATATGGGCCTGCAGTGGAAGTTATTCTTAAAAGGTGACTTTCACGAATCGTTCTGAAACTGTGCTAAATTACAGATAATTCCCATATATTTCTTGGGAGAAAGTGCCCTGAAATTCTCCTTTCTCCGTTGTCGAGATATTCGAGGGCAAAGTCGTGCAGTTTTCGACTTCCAGGGGCTATAATTCGAAAACTAAAGAACGAGAATTTTTGGCACATATGGTCAATTGAATGTTTATCCCAACCCTCTCATTTGGCACTAGTTTCAGCCCGAATTGTGCAAGTCACCTAAGGTCACGAATCGTCCCGAACGTGTAGCCCAAATTGTGAAAATTTCAAACCGCTACTGCTTGCTTGTTTGAGTAGGTAGCCATCTGAAACTTGGCATATATAAAGGTCATTAACATGTCTACATGCATGCACAATCTTATGTCAACTGATTGCATAACTTGCGAACTATAGGCCATCGAAATTTTTGTAAACAAAAGTTTGTGCGACTTTAGCTCCCAAACGGAATAAAAGCTAAAGCTGAAATAGCCTTCATTCTATTTCACTTATTTGTGTCTACACATGTATATGTTTTGCAGAGACTCAAAGCTCTTGAGAATGGAGAAAATGAGGTGTCAATTTTGCATTGGACCCTATGGGAAAATGCATTAAACGCCTACTGCTCCGACGTTCAGCGACCGATAACATCCATCTTTACACTGTAAACGGTAATTACATAGGTACATGCCTGGGGCAAATAACAGCGCAAATAATTGTCCATGTGCAGAGTAATAAAGGAGCAAACTTTTATATATGGGCCTGCAGTGGAAGTTATTCTTAAAGGGTGACTTTCACGAATCGTTCTGAAACTGTGCTAAATTACAGATAATTCCCATATATTTCTTGGGAGAAAGTGCCCTGAAATTCTCCTTTCTCCGTTGTCGAGATATTCGAGGGCAAAGTCGTGCAGTTTTCGACTTCCAGGGGCTATAACTCGAAAACTAAAGAACGAGAATTTTTGGCACATATGGTCAATTGAATGTTTATCCCAACCCTCTCATTTGGCACTAGTTTCAGCCCGAATTGTGCAAGTCACCTAAGGTCACGAATCGTCCCGAACGTGTAGCCCAAATTGTGAAAATTTCAAACCGCTACTGCTTGCTTGTTTGAGTAGGTAGCCATCTGAAACTTGGCATATATAAAGGTCATTAACATGTCTACATGCATGCACAATCTTATGTCAACTGATTGCATAACTTGCGAACTATAGGCCATCGAAATTTTTGTAAACAAAAGTTTGTGCGACTTTAGCTCCCAAACGGAATAAAAGCTAAAGCTGAAATAGCCTTCATTCTATTTCACTTATTTGTGTCTACACATGTATATGTTTTGCAGAGACTCAAAGCTCTTGAGAATGGAGAAAATGAGGTGTCAATTTTGCATTGGACCCTATGGGAAAATGCATTAAACGCCTACTGCTCCGACGTTCAGCGACCGATAACATCCATCTTTACACTGTAAACGGTAATTACATAGGTACATGCCTGGGGCAAATAACAGCGCAAATAATTGTCCATGTGCAGAGTAATAAAGGAGCAAACTTTTATATATGGGCCTGCAGTGGAAGTTATTCTTAAAAGGTGACTTTCACGAATCGTTCTGAAACTGTGCTAAATTACAGATAATTCCCATATATTTCTTGGGAGAAAGTGCCCTGAAATTCTCCTTTCTCCGTTGTCGAGATATTCGAGGGCAAAGTCGTGCAGTTTTCGACTTCCAGGGGCTATAACTCGAAAACTAAAGAACGAGAATTTTTGGCACATATGGTCAATTGAATGTTTATCCCAACCCTCTCATTTGGCACTAGTTTCAGCCCGAATTGTGCAAGTCACCTAAGGTCACGAATCGTCCCGAACGTGTAGCCCAAATTGTGAAAATTTCAAACCGCTACTGCTTGCTTGTTTGAGTAGGTAGCCATCTGAAACTTGGCATATATAAAGGTCATTAACATGTCTACATGCATGCACAATCTTATGTCAACTGATTGCATAACTTGCGAACTATAGGCCATCGAAATTTTTGTAAACAAAAGTTTGTGCGACTTTAGCTCCCAAACGGAATAAAAGCTAAAGCTGAAATAGCCTTCATTCTATTTCACTTATTTGTGTCTACACATGTATATGTTTTGCAGAGACTCAAAGCTCTTGAGAATGGAGAAAATGAGGTGTCAATTTTGCATTGGACCCTATGGGAAAATGCATTAAACGCCTACTGCTCCGACGTTCAGCGACCGATAACATCCATCTTTACACTGTAAACGGTAATTACATAGGTACATGCCTGGGGCAAATAACAGCGCAAATAATTGTCCATGTGCAGAGTAATAAAGGAGCAAACTTTTATATATGGGCCTGCAGTGGAAGTTATTCTTAAAAGGTGACTTTCACGAATCGTTCTGAAACTGTGCTAAATTACAGATAATTCCCATATATTTCTTGGGAGAAAGTGCCCTGAAATTCTCCTTTCTCCGTTGTCGAGATATTCGAGGGCAAAGTCGTGCAGTTTTCGACTTCCAGGGGCTATAACTCGAAAACTAAAGAACGAGAATTTTTGGCACATATGGTCAATTGAATGTTTATCCCAACCCTCTCATTTGGCACTAGTTTCAGCCCGAATTGTGCAAGTCACCTAAGGTCACGAATCGTCCCGAACGTGTAGCCCAAATTGTGAAAATTTCAAACCGCTACTGCTTGCTTGTTTGAGTAGGTAGCCATCTGAAACTTGGAATATATAAAGGTCATTAACATGTCTACATGCATGCACAATCTTATGTCAACTGATTGCATAACTTGCGAACTATAGGCCATCGAAATTTTTGTAAACAAAAGTTTGTGCGACTTTAGCTCCCAAACGGAATAAAAGCTAAAGCTGAAATAGCCTTCATTCTATTTCACTTATTTGTGTCTACACATGTATATGTTTTGCAGAGACTCAAAGCTCTTGAGAATGGAGAAAATGAGGTGTCAATTTTGCATTGGACCCTATGGGAAAATGCATTAAACGCCTACTGCTCCGACGTTCAGCGACCGATAACATCCATCTTTACACTGTAAACGGTAATTACATAGGTACATGCCTGGGGCAAATAACAGCGCAAATAATTGTCCATGTGCAGAGTAATAAAGGAGCAAACTTTTATATATGGGCCTGCAGTGGAAGTTATTCTTAAAAGGTGACTTTCACGAATCGTTCTGAAACTGTGCTAAATTACAGATAATTCCCATATATTTCTTGGGAGAAAGTGCCCTGAAATTCTCCTTTCTCCGTTGTCGAGATATTCGAGGGCAAAGTCGTGCAGTTTTCGACTTCCAGGGGCTATAACTCGAAAACTAAAGAACGAGAATTTTTGGCACATATGGTCAATTGAATGTTTATCCCAACCCTCTCATTTGGCACTAGTTTCAGCCCGAATTGTGCAAGTCACCTAAGGTCACGAATCGTCCCGAACGTGTAGCCCAAATTGTGAAAATTTCAAACCGCTACTGCTTGCTTGTTTGAGTAGGTAGCCATCTGAAACTTGGCATATATAAAGGTCATTAACATGTCTACATGCATGCACAATCTTATGTCAACTGATTGCATAACTTGCGAACTATAGGCCATCGAAATTTTTGTAAACAAAAGTTTGTGCGACTTTAGCTCCCAAACGGAATAAAAGCTAAAGCTGAAATAGCCTTCATTCTATTTCACTTATTTGTGTCTACACATGTATATGTTTTGCAGAGACTCAAAGCTCTTGAGAATGGAGAAAATGAGGTGTCAATTTTGCATTGGACCCTATGGGAAAATGCATTAAACGCCTACTGCTCCGACGTTCAGCGACCGATAACATCCATCTTTACACTGTAAACGGTAATTACATAGGTACATGCCTGGGGCAAATAACAGCGCAAATAATTGTCCATGTGCAGAGTAATAAAGGAGCAAACTTTTATATATGGGCCTGCAGTGGAAGTTATTCTTAAAGGGTGACTTTCACGAATCGTTCTGAAACTGTGCTAAATTACAGATAATTCCCATATATTTCTTGGGAGAAAGTGCCCTGAAATTCTCCTTTCTCCGTTGTCGAGATATTCGAGGGCAAAGTCGTGCAGTTTTCGACTTCCAGGGGCTATAACTCGAAAACTAAAGAACGAGAATTTTTGGCACATATGGTCAATTGAATGTTTATCCCAACCCTCTCATTTGGCACTAGTTTCAGCCCGAATTGTGCAAGTCACCTAAGGTCACGAATCGTCCCGAACGTGTAGCCCAAATTGTGAAAATTTCAAACCGCTACTGCTTGCTTGTTTGAGTAGGTAGCCATCTGAAACTTGGCATATATAAAGGTCATTAACATGTCTACATGCATGCACAATCTTATGTCAACTGATTGCATAACTTGCGAACTATAGGCCATCGAAATTTTTGTAAACAAAAGTTTGTGCGACTTTAGCTCCCAAACGGAATAAAAGCTAAAGCTGAAATAGCCTTCATTCTATTTCACTTATTTGTGTCTACACATGTATATGTTTTGCAGAGACTCAAAGCTCTTGAGAATGGAGAAAATGAGGTGTCAATTTTGCATTGGACCCTATGGGAAAATGCATTAAACGCCTACTGCTCCGACGTTCAGCGACCGATAACATCCATCTTTACACTGTAAACGGTAATTACATAGGTACATGCCTGGGGCAAATAACAGCGCAAATAATTGTCCATGTGCAGAGTAATAAAGGAGCAAACTTTTATATATGGGCCTGCAGTGGAAGTTATTCTTCAAAGGTGACTTTCACGAATCGTTCTGAAACTGTGCTAAATTACAGATAATTCCCATATATTTCTTGGGAGAAAGTGCCCTGAAATTCTCCTTTCTCCGTTGTCGAGATATTCGAGGGCAAAGTCGTGCAGTTTTCGACTTCCAGGGGCTATAACTCGAAAACTAAAGAACGAGAATTTTTGGCACATATGGTCAATTGAATGTTTATCCCAACCCTCTCATTTGGCACTAGTTTCAGCCCGAATTGTGCAAGTCACCTAAGGTCACGAATCGTCCCGAACGTGTAGCCCAAATTGTGAAAATTTCAAACCGCTACTGCTTGCTTGTTGAGTAGGTAGCCATCTGAAACTTGGCATATATAAAGGTCATTAACATGTCTACATGCATGCACAATCTTATGTCAACTGATTGCATAACTTGCGAACTATAGGCCATCGAAATTTTTGTAAACAAAAGTTTGTGCGACTTTAGCTCCCAAACGAAATAACAGCTAAAGCTGAAATAGCCTTCATTCTATTTCACTTATTTGTGTCTACACATGTATATGTTTTGCAGAGACTCAAAGCTCTTGAGAATGGAGAAAATGAGGTGTCAATTTTGCATTGGACCCTATGGGAAAATGCATTAAACGCCTACTGCTCCGACGTTCAGCGACCGATAACATCCATCTGTACACTGTAAACGGTAATTACATAGGTACATGCCTGGGGCAAATAACAGCGCAAATAATTGTCCATGTGCAGAGTAATAAAGGAGCAAACTTTTATATATGGGCCTGCAGTGGAAGTTATTCTTAAAAGGTGACTTTCACGAATCGTTCTGAAACTGTGCTAAATTACAGATAATTCCCATATATTTCTTGGGAGAAAGTGCCCTGAAATTCTCCTTTCTCCGTTGTCGAGATATTCGAGGGCAAAGTCGTGCAGTTTTCGACTTCCAGGGGCTATAACTCGAAAACTAAAGAACGAGAATTTTTGGCACATATGGTCAATTGAATGTTTATCCCAACCCTCTCATTTGGCACTAGTTTCAGCCCGAATTGTGCAAGTCACCTAAGGTCACGAATCGTCCCGAACGTGTAGCCCAAATTGTGAAAATTTCAAACCGCTACTGCTTGCTTGTTTGAGTAGGTAGCCATCTGAAACTTGGCATATATAAAGGTCATTAACATGTCTACATGCATGCACAATCTTATGTCAACTGATTGCATAACTTGCGAACTATAGGCCATCGAAATTTTTGTAAACAAAAGTTTGTGCGACTTTAGCTCCCAAACGGAATAAAAGCTAAAGCTGAAATAGCCTTCATTCTATTTCACTTATTTGTGTCTACACATGTATATGTTTTGCAGAGACTCAAAGCTCTTGAGAATGGAGAAAATGAGGTGTCAATTTTGCATTGGACCCTATGGGAAAATGCATTAAACGCCTACTGCTCCGACGTTCAGCGACCGATAACATCCATCTTTACACTGTAAACGGTAATTACATAGGTACTTGCCTGGGGCAAATAACAGCGCAAATAATTGTCCATGTGCAGAGTAATAAAGGAGCAAACTTTTATATATGGGCCTGCAGTGGAAGTTATTCTTAAAAGGTGACTTTCACGAATCGTTCTGAAACTGTGCTAAATTACAGATAATTCCCATATATTTCTTGGGAGAAAGTGCCCTGAAATTCTCCTTTCTCCGTTGTCGAGATATTCGAGGGCAAAGTCGTGCAGTTTTCGACTTCCAGGGGCTATAACTCGAAAACTAAAGAACGAGAATTTTTGGCACATATGGTCAATTGAATGTTTATCCCAACCCTCTCATTTGGCACTAGTTTCAGCCCGAATTGTGCAAGTCACCTAAGGTCACGAATCGTCCCGAACGTGTAGCCCAAATTGTGAAAATTTCAAACCGCTACTGCTTGCTTGTTGAGTAGGTAGCCATCTGAAACTTGGCATATATAAAGGTCATTAACATGTCTACATGCATGCACAATCTTATGTCAACTGATTGCATAACTTGCGAACTATAGGCCATCGAAATTTTTGTAAACAAAAGTTTGTGCGACTTTAGCTCCCAAACGGAATAACAGCTAAAGCTGAAATAGCCTTCATTCTATTTCACTTATTTGTGTCTACACATGTATATGTTTTGCAGAGACTCAAAGCTCTTGAGAATGGAGAAAATGAGGTGTCAATTTTGCATTGGACCCTATGGGAAAATGCATTAAACGCCTACTGCTCCGACGTTCAGCGACCGATAACATCCATCTTTACACTGTAAACGGTAATTACATAGGTACATGCCTGGGGCAAATAACAGCGCAAATAATTGTCCATGTGCAGAGTAATAAAGGAGCAAACTTTTATATATGGGCCTGCAGTGGAAGTTATTCTTAAAAGGTGACTTTCACGAATCGTTCTGAAACTGTGCTAAATTACAGATAATTCCCATATATTTCTTGGGAGAAAGTGCCCTGAAATTCTCCTTTCTCCGTTGTCGAGATATTCGAGGGCAAAGTCGTGCAGTTTTCGACTTCCAGGGGCTATAACTCGAAAACTAAAGAACGAGAATTTTTGGCACATATGGTCAATTGAATGTTTATCCCAACCCTCTCATTTGGCACTAGTTTCAGCCCGAATTGTGCAAGTCACCTAAGGTCACGAATCGTCCCGAACGTGTAGCCCAAATTGTGAAAATTTCAAACCGCTACTGCTTGCTTGTTTGAGTAGGTAGCCATCTGAAACTTGGCATATATAAAGGTCATTAACATGTCTACATGCATGCACAATCTTATGTCAACTGATTGCATAACTTGCGAACTATAGGCCATCGAAATTTTTGTAAACAAAAGTTTGTGCGACTTTAGCTCCCAAACGGAATAAAAGCTAAAGCTGAAATAGCCTTCATTCTATTTCACTTATTTGTGTCTACACATGTATATGTTTTGCAGAGACTCAAAGCTCTTGAGAATGGAGAAAATGAGGTGTCAATTTTGCATTGGACCCTATGGGAAAATGCATTAAACGCCTACTGCTCCGACGTTCAGCGACCGATAACATCCATCTTTACACTGTAAACGGTAATTACATAGGTACATGCCTGGGGCAAATAACAGCGCAAATAATTGTCCATGTGCAGAGTAATAAAGGAGCAAACTTTTATATATGGGCCTGCAGTGGAAGTTATTCTTAAAAGGTGACTTTCACGAATCGTTCTGAAACTGTGCTAAATTACAGATAATTCCCATATATTTCTTGGGAGAAAGTGCCCTGAAATTCTCCTTTCTCCGTTGTCGAGATATTCGAGGGCAAAGTCGTGCAGTTTTCGACTTCCAGGGGCTATAACTCGAAAACTAAAGAACGAGAATTTTTGGCACATATGGTCAATTGAATGTTTATCCCAACCCTCTCATTTGGCACTAGTTTCAGCCCGAATTGTGCAAGTCACCTAAGGTCACGAATCGTCCCGAACGTGTAGCCCAAATTGTGAAAATTTCAAACCGCTACTGCTTGCTTGTTTGAGTAGGTAGCCATCTGAAACTTGGCATATATAAAGGTCATTAACATGTCTACATGCATGCACAATCTTATGTCAACTGATTGCATAACTTGCGAACTATAGGCCATCGAAATTTTTGTAAACAAAAGTTTGTGCGACTTTAGCTCCCAAACGGAATAAAAGCTAAAGCTGAAATAGCCTTCATTCTATTTCACTTATTTGTGTCTACACATGTATATGTTTTGCAGAGACTCAAAGCTCTTGAGAATGGAGAAAATGAGGTGTCAATTTTGCATTGGACCCTATGGGAAAATGCATTAAACGCCTACTGCTCCGACGTTCAGCGACCGATAACATCCATCTTTACACTGTAAACGGTAATTACATAGGTACATGCCTGGGGCAAATAACAGCGCAAATAATTGTCCATGTGCAGAGTAATAAAGGAGCAAACTTTTATATATGGGCCTGCAGTGGAAGTTATTCTTAAAAGGTGACTTTCACGAATCGTTCTGAAACTGTGCTAAATTACAGATAATTCCCATATATTTCTTGGGAGAAAGTGCCCTGAAATTCTCCTTTCTCCGTGGTCGAGATATTCGAGGGCAAAGTCGTGCAGTTTTCGACTTCCAGGGGCTATAACTCGAAAACTAAAGAACGAGAATTTTTGGCACATATGGTCAATTGAATGTTTATCCCAACCCTCTCATTTGGCACTAGTTTCAGCCCGAATTGTGCAAGTCACCTAACGTCACGAATCGTCCCGAACGTGTAGCCCAAATTGTGAAAATTTCAAACCGCTACTGCTTGCTTGTTTGTGTAGGTAGCCATCTGAAACTTGGCATATATAAAGGTCATTAACATGTCTACATGCATGCACAATCTTATGTCAACTGATTGCATAACTTGCGAACTATAGGCCATCGAAATTTTTGTAAACAAAAGTTTGTGCGACTTTAGCTCCCAAACGGAATAAAAGCTAAAGCTGAAATAGCCTTCATTCTATTTCACTTATTTGTGTCTACACATGTATATGTTTTGCAGAGACTCAAAGCTCTTGAGAATGGAGAAAATGAGGTGTCAATTTTGCATTGGACCCTATGGGAAAATGCATTAAACGCCTACTGCTCCGACGTTCAGCGACCGATAACATCCATCTTTACACTGTAAACGGTAATTACATAGGTACATGCCTGGGGCAAATAACAGCGCAAATAATTGTCCATGTGCAGAGTAATAAAGGAGCAAACTTTTATATATGGGCCTGCAGTGGAAGTTATTCTTAAAAGGTGACTTTCACGAATCGTTCTGAAACTGTGCTAAATTACAGATAATTCCCATATATTTCTTGGGAGAAAGTGCCCTGAAATTCTCCTTTCTCCGTTGTCGAGATATTCGAGGGCAAAGTCGTGCAGTTTTCGACTTCCAGGGGCTATAACTCGAAAACTAAAGAACGAGAATTTTTGGCACATATGGTCAATTGAATGTTTATCCCAACCCTCTCATTTGGCACTAGTTTCAGCCCGAATTGTGCAAGTCACCTAAGGTCACGAATCGTCCCGAACGTGTAGCCCAAATTGTGAAAATTTCAAACCGCTACTGCTTGCTTGTTTGAGTAGGTAGCCATCTGAATCTTGGCATATATAAAGGTCATTAACATGTCTACATGCATGCACAATCTTATGTCAACTGATTGCATAACTTGCGAACTATAGGCCATCGAAATTTTTGTAAACAAAAGTTTGTGCGACTTTAGCTCCCAAACGGAATAAAAGCTAAAGCTGAAATAGCCTTCATTCTATTTCACTTATTTGTGTCTACACATGTATATGTTTTGCAGAGACTCAAAGCTCTTGAGAATGGAGAAAATGAGGTGTCAATTTTGCATTGGACCCTATGGGAAAATGCATTAAACGCCTACTGCTCCGACGTTCAGCGACCGATAACATCCATCTTTACACTGTAAACGGTAATTACATAGGTACATGCCTGGGGCAAATAACAACGCAAATAATTGTCCATGTGCAGAGTAATAAAGGAGCAAACTTTTATATATGGGCCTGCAGTGGAAGTTATTCTTAAAAGGTGACTTTCACGAATCGTTCTGAAACTGTGCTAAATTACAGATAATTCCCATATATTTCTTGGGAGAAAGTGCCCTGAAATTCTCCTTTCTCCGTTGTCGAGATATTCGAGGGCAAAGTCGTGCAGTTTTCGACTTCCAGGGGCTATAACTCGAAAACTAAAGAACGAGAATTTTTGGCACATATGGTCAATTGAATGTTTATTCCAACCCTCTCATTTGGCACTAGTTTCAGCCCGAATTGTGCAAGTCACCTAAGGTCACGAATCGTCCCGAACGTGTAGCCCAAATTGTGAAAATTTCAAACCGCTACTGCTTGCTTGTTTGAGTAGGTAGCCATCTGAAACTTGGCATATATAAAGGTCATTAACATGTCTACATGCATGCACAATCTTATGTCAACTGATTGCATAACTTGCGAACTATAGGCCATCGAAATTTTTGTAAACAAAAGTTTGTGCGACTTTAGCTCCCAAACGGAATAAAAGCTAAAGCTGAAATAGCCTTCATTCTATTTCACTTATTTGTGTCTACACATGTATATGTTTTGCAGAGACTCAAAGCTCTTGAGAATGGAGAAAATGAGGTGTCAATTTTGCATTGGACCCTATGGGAAAATGCATTAAACGCCTACTGCTCCGACGTTCAGCGACCGATAACATCCATCTTTACACTGTAAACGGTAATTACATAGGTACATGCCTGGGGCAAATAACAGCGCAAATAATTGTCCATGTGCAGAGTAATAAAGGAGCAAACTTTTATATATGGGCCTGCAGTGGAAGTTATTCTTAAAAGGTGACTTTCACGAATCGTTCTGAAACTGTGCTAAATTACAGATAATTCCCATATATTTCTTGGGAGAAAGTGCCCTGAAATTCTCCTTTCTCCGTTGTCGAGATATTCGAGGGCAAAGTCGTGCAGTTTTCGACTTCCAGGGGCTATAACTCGAAAACTAAAGAACGAGAATTTTTGGCACATATGGTCAATTGAATGTTTATCCCAACCCTCTCATTTGGCACTAGTTTCAGCCCGAATTGTGCAAGTCACCTAAGGTCACGAATCGTCCCGAACGTGTAGCCCAAATTGTGAAAATTTCAAACCGCTACTGCTTGCTTGTTTGAGTAGGTAGCCATCTGAAACTTGGCATATATAAAGGTCATTAACATGTCTACATGCATGCACAATCTTATGTCAACTGATTGCATAACTTGCGAACTATAGGCCATCGAAATTTTTGTAAACAAAAGTTTGTGCGACTTTAGCTCCCAAACGGAATAAAAGCTAAAGCTGAAATAGCCTTCATTCTATTTCACTTATTTGTGTCTACACATGTATATGTTTTGCAGAGACTCAAAGCTCTTGAGAATGGAGAAAATGAGGTGTCAATTTTGCATTGGACCCTATGGGAAAATGCATTAAACGCCTACTGCTCCGACGTTCAGCGACCAATAACATCCATCTTTACACTGTAAACGGTAATTACATAGGTACATGCCTGGGGCAAATAACAGCGCAAATAATTGTCCATGTGCAGAGTAATAAAGGAGCAAACTTTTATATATGGGCCTGCAGTGGAAGTTATTCTTAAAAGGTGACTTTCACGAATCGTTCTGAAACTGTGCTAAATTACAGATAATTCCCATATATTTCTTGGGAGAAAGTGCCCTGAAATTCTCCTTTCTCCGTTGTCGAGATATTCGAGGGCAAAGTCGTGCAGTTTTCGACTTCCAGGGGCTATAACTCGAAAACTAAAGAACGAGAATTTTTGGCACATATGGTCAATTGAATGTTTATCCCAACCCTCTCATTTGGCACTAGTTTCAGCCCGAATTGTGCAAGTCACCTAAGGTCACGAATCGTCCCGAACGTGTAGCCCAAATTGTGAAAATTTCAAACCGCTACTGCTTGCTTGTTTGAGTAGGTAGCCATCTGAAACTTGGCATATATAAAGGTCATTAACATGTCTACATGCATGCACAATCTTATGTCAACTGATTGCATAACTTGCGAACTATAGGCCATCGACATTTTTGTAAACAAAAGTTTGTGCGACTTTAGCTCCCAAACGGAATAAAAGCTAAAGCTGAAATAGCCTTCATTCTATTTCACTTATTTGTGTCTACACATGTATATGTTTTGCAGAGACTCAAAGCTCTTGAGAATGGAGAAAATGAGGTGTCAATTTTGCATTGGACCCTATGGGAAAATGCATTAAACGCCTACTGCTCCGACGTTCAGCGACCGATAACATCCATCTTTACACTGTAAACGGTAATTACATAGGTACATGCCTGGGGCAAATAACAGCGCAAATAATTGTCCATGTGCAGAGTAATAAAGGAGCAAACGTTTATATATGGGCCTGCAGTGGAAGTTATTCTTAAAAGGTGACTTTCACGAATCGTTCTGAAACTGTGCTAAATTACAGATAATTCCCATATATTTCTTGGGAGAAAGTGCCCTGAAATTCTCCTTTCTCCGTTGTCGAGATATTCGAGGGCAAAGTCGTGCAGCTTTCGACTTCCAGGGGCTATAACTCGAAAACTAAAGAACGAGAATTTTTGGCACATATGGTCAATTGAATGTTTATCCCAACCCTCTCATTTGGCACTAGTTTCAGCCCGAATTGTGCAAGTCACCTAAGGTCACGAATCGTCCCGAACGTGTAGCCCAAATTGTGAAAATTTCAAACCGCTACTGCTTGCTTGTTTGAGTAGGTAGCCATCTGAAACTTGGCATACATAAAGGTCATTAACATGTCTACATGCATGCACAATCTTATGTCAACTGATTGCATAACTTGCGAACTATAGGCCATCGAAATTTTTGTAAACAAAAGTTTGTGCGACTTAAGCTCCCAAACGGAATAAAAGCTAAAGCTGAAATAGCCTTCATTCTATTTCACTTATTTGTGTCTACACATGTATATGTTTTGCAGAGACTCAAAGCTCTTGAGAATGGAGAAAATGAGGTGTCAATTTTGCATTGGACCCTATGAGAAAATGCATTAAACGCCTACTGCTCCGACGTTCAGCGACCGATAACATCCATCTTTACACTGTAAACGGTAATTACATAGGTACATGCCTGGGGCAAATAACAGCGCAAATAATTGTCCATGTGCAGAGTAATAAAGGTGCAAACTTTTATATATGGGCCTGCAGTGGAAGTTATTCTTAAAAGGTGACTTTCACGAATCGTTCTGAAACTGTGCTAAATTACAGATAATTCCCATATATTTCTTGGGAGAAAGTGCCCTGAAATTCTCCTTTCTCCGTTGTCGAGATATTCGAGGGCAAAGTCGTGCAGTTTTCGACTTCCAGGGGCTATAACTCGAAAACTAAAGAACAAGAATTTTTGGCACATATGGTCAATTGAATGTTTATCCCAACCCTCTCATTTGGCACTAGTTTCAGCCCGAATTGTGCAAGTCACCTAAAGTCACGAATCGTCCCGAACGTGTAGCCCAAATTGTGAAAATTTCAAACCGCTACTGCTTGCTTGTTTGAGTAGGTAGCCATCTGAAAAAGTGGCATATATAAAGGTCATTAACATGTCTACATGCATGCACAATCTTATGTCAACTGATTGCATAACTTGCGAACTATAGGCCATCGAAATTTTTGTAAACAAAAGTTTGTGCGACTTTAGCTCCCAAACGGAATAAAAGCTAAAGCTGAAATAGCCTTCATTCTATTTCACTTATTTGTGTCTACACATGTATATGTTTTGCAGAGACTCAAAGCTCTTGAGAATGGAGAAAATGAGGTGTCAATTTTGCATTGGACCCTATGGGAAAATGCATTAAACGCCTACTGCTCCGACGTTCAGCGACCGATAACATCCATCTTTACACTGTAAACGGTAATTACATAGGTACATGCCTGGGGCAAATAACAGCGCAAATAATTGTCCATGTGCAGAGTAATAAAGGAGCAAACTTTTATATATGGGCCTGCAGTGGAAGTTATTCTTAAAAGGTGACTTTCACGAATCGTTCTGAAACTGTGCTAAATTACAGATAATTCCCATATATTTCTTGGGAGAAAGTGCCCTGAAATTCTCCTTTCTCCGTTGTCGAGATATTCGAGGGCAAAGTCGTGCAGTTTTCGACTTCCAGGGGCTATAACTCGAAAACTAAAGAACGAGAATTTTTGGCACATATGGTCAATTGAATGTTTATCCCAACCCTCTCATTTGGCACTAGTTTCAGCCCGAATTGTGCAAGTCACCTAAGGTCACGAATCGTCCCGAACGTGTAGCCCAAATTGTGAAAATTTCAAACCGCTACTGCTTGCTTGTTTGAGTAGGTAGCCATCTGAAACTTGGCATATATAAAGGTCATTAACATGTCTACATGCATGCACAATCTTATGTCAACTGATTGCATAACTTGCGAACTATAGGCCATCGACATTTTTGTAAACAAAAGTTTGTGCGACTTTAGCTCCCAAACGGAATAAAAGCTAAAGCTGAAATAGCCTTCATTCTATTTCACTTATTTGTGTCTACACATGTATATGTTTTGCAGAGACTCAAAGCTCTTGAGAATGGAGAAAATGAGGTGTCAATTTTGCATTGGACCCTATGGGAAAATGCATTAAACGCCTACTGCTCCGACGTTCAGCGACCGATAACATCCATCTTTACACTGTAAACGGTAATTACATAGGTACATGCCTGGGGCAAATAACAGCGCAAATAATTGTCCATGTGCAGAGTAATAAAGGAGCAAACGTTTATATATGGGCCTGCAGTGGAAGTTATTCTTAAAAGGTGACTTTCACGAATCGTTCTGAAACTGTGCTAAATTACAGATAATTCCCATATATTTCTTGGGAGAAAGTGCCCTGAAATTCTCCTTTCTCCGTTGTCGAGATATTCGAGGGCAAAGTCGTGCAGTTTTCGACTTCCAGGGGCTATAACTCGAAAACTAAAGAACGAGAATTTTTGGCACATATGGTCAATTGAATGTTTATCCCAACCCTGTCATTTGGCACTAGTTTCAGCCCGAATTGTGCAAGTCACCTAAGGTCACGAATCGTCCCGAACGTGTAGCCCAAATTGTGAAAATTTCAAACCGCTACTGCTTGCTTGTTTGAGTAGGTAGCCATCTGAAACTTGGCATACATAAAGGTCATTAACATGTCTACATGCATGCACAATCTTATGTCAACTGATTGCATAACTTGCGAACTATAGGCCATCGAAATTTTTGTAAACAAAAGTTTGTGCGACTTTAGCTCCCAAACGGAATAAAAGCTAAAGCTGAAATAGCCTTCATTCTATTTCACTTATTTGTGTCTACACATGTATATGTTTTGCAGAGACTCAAAACTCTTGAGAATGGAGAAAATGAGGTGTCAATTTTGCATTGGACCCTATGGGAAAATGCATTAAACGCCTACTGCTCCGACGTTCAGCGACCGATAACATCCATCTTTACACTGTAAACGGTAATTACATAGGTACATGCCTGGGGCAAATAACAGCGCAAATAATTGTCCATGTGCAGAGTAATAAAGGTGCAAACTTTTATATATGGGCCTGCAGTGGAAGTTATTCTTAAAAGGTGACTTTCACGAATCGTTCTGAAACTGTGCTAAATTACAGATAATTCCCATATATTTCTTGGGAGAAAGTGCCCTGAAATTCTCCTTTCTCCGTTGTCGAGATATTCGAGGGCAAAGTCGTGCAGTTTTCGACTTCCAGGGGCTATAACTCGAAAACTAAAGAACAAGAATTTTTGGCACATATGGTCAATTGAATGTTTATCCCAACCCTCTCATTTGGCACTAGTTTCAGCCCGAATTGTGCAAGTCACCTAAAGTCACGAATCGTCCCGAACGTGTAGCCCAAATTGTGAAAATTTCAAACCGCTACTGCTTGCTTGTTTGAGTAGGTAGCCATCTGAAACTTGGCATATATAAAGGTCATTAACATGTCTACATGCATGCACAATCTTATGTCAACTGATTGCATAACTTGCGAACTATAGGCCATCGACATTTTTGTAAACAAAAGTTTGTGCGACTTTAGCTCCCAAACGGAATAAAAGCTAAAGCTGAAATAGCCTTCATTCTATTTCACTTATTTGTGTCTACACATGTATATGTTTTGCAGAGACTCAAAGCTCTTGAGAATGGAGAAAATGAGGTGTCAATTTTGCATTGGACCCTATGGGAAAATGCATTAAACGCCTACTGCTCCGACGTTCAGCGACCGATAACATCCATCTTTACACTGTAAACGGTAATTACATAGGTACATGCCTGGGGCAAATAACAGCGCAAATAATTGTCCATGTGCAGAGTAATAAAGGAGCAAACTTTTATATATGGGCCTGCAGTGGAAGTTATTCTTAAAAGGTGACTTTCACGAATCGTTCTGAAACTGTGCTAAATTACAGATAATTCCCATATATTTCTTGGGAGAAAGTGCCCTGAAATTCTCCTTTCTCCGTTGTCGAGATATTCGAGGGCAAAGTCGTGCAGTTTTCGACTTCCAGGGGCTATAACTCGAAAACTAAAGAACGAGAATTTTTGGCACATATGGTCAATTGAATGTTTATCCCAACCCTCTCATTTGGCACTAGTTTCAGCCCGAATTGTGCAAGTCACCTAAGGTCACGAATCGTCCCGAACGTGTAGCCCAAATTGTGAAAATTTCAAACCGCTACTGCTTGCTTGTTTGAGTAGGTAGCCATCTGAAACTTGGCATATATAAAGGTCATTAACATGTCTACATGCATGCACAATCTTATGTCAACTGATTGCATAACTTGCGAACTATAGGCCATCGAAATTTTTGTAAACAAAAGTTTGTGCGACTTTAGCTCCCAAACGGAATAAAAGCTAAAGCTGAAATAGCCTTCATTCTATTTCACTTATTTGTGTCTACACATGTATATGTTTTGCAGAGACTCAAAGCTCTTGAGAATGGAGAAAATGAGGTGTCAATTTTGCATTGGACCCTATGGGAAAATGCATTAAACGCCTACTGCTCCGACGTTCAGCGACCGATAACATCCATCTTTACACTGTAAACGGTAATTACATAGGTACATGCCTGGGGCAAATAACAGCGCAAATAAGTGTCCATGTGCAGAGTAATAAAGGAGCAAACTTTTATATATGGGCCTGCAGTGGAAGTTATTCTTAAAAGGTGACTTTCACGAATCGTTCTGAAACTGTGCTAAATTACAGATAATTCCCATATATTTCTTGGGAGAAAGTGCCCTGAAATTCTCCTTTCTCCGTTGTCGAGATATTCGAGGGCAAAGTCGTGCAGTTTTCGACTTCCAGGGGCTATAACTCGAAAACTAAAGAACGAGAATTTTTGGCACATATGGTCAATTGAATGTTTATCCCAACCCTCTCATTTGGCACTAGTTTCAGCCCGAATTGTGCAAGTCACCTAAGGTCACGAATCGTCCCGAACGTGTAGCCCAAATTGTGAAAATTTCAAACCGCTACTGCTTGCTTGTTTGAGTAGGTAGCCATCTGAAACTTGGCATATATAAAGGTCATTAACATGTCTACATGCATGCACAATCTTATGTCAACTGATTGCATAACTTGCGAACTATAGGCCATCGAAATTTTTGTAAACAAAAGTTTGTGCGACTTTAGCTCCCAAACGGAATAAAAGCTAAAGCTGAAATAGCCTTCATTCTATTTCACTTATTTGTGTCTACACATGTATATGTTTTGCAGAGACTCAAAGCTCTTGAGAATGGAGAAAATGAGGTGTCAATTTTGCATTGGACCCTATGGGAAAATGCATTAAACGCCTACTGCTCCGACGTTCAGCGACCGATAACATCCATCTTTACACTGTAAACGGTAATTACATAGGTACATGCCTGGGGCAAATAACAGCGCAAATAATTGTCCATGTGCAGAGTAATAAAGGAGCAAACTTTTATATATGGGCCTGCAGTGGAAGTTATTCTTAAAAGGTGACTTTCACGAATCGTTCTGAAACTGTGCTAAATTACAGATAATTCCCATATATTTCTTGGGAGAAAATGCCCTGAAATTCTCCTTTCTCCGTTGTCGAGATAGTCGAGGGCAAAGTCGTGCAGTTTTCGACTTCCAGGGGCTATAACTCGAAAACTAAAGAACGAGAATTTTTGGCACATATGGTCAATTGAATGTTTATCCCAACCCTCTCATTTGGCACTAGTTTCAGCCCGAATTGTGCAAGTCACCTAAGGTCACGAATCGTCCCGAACGTGTAGCCCAAATTGTGAAAATTTCAAACCGCTACTGCTTGCTTGTTTGAGTAGGTAGCCATCTGAAACTTGGCATATATAAAGGTCATTAACATGTCTACATACATGCACAATCTTATGTCAACTGATTGCATAACTTGCGAACTATAGGCCATCGAAATTTTTGTAAACAAAAGTTTGTGCGACTTTAGCTCCCAAACGGAATAAAAGCTAAAGCTGAAATAGCCTTCATTCTATTTCACTTATTTGTGTCTACACATGTATATGTTTTGCAGAGACTCAAAGCTCTTGAGAATGGAGAAAATGAGGTGTCAATTTTGCATTGGACCCTATGGGAAAATGCATTAAACGCCTACTGCTCCGACGTTCAGCGACCGATAACATCCATCTTTACACTGTAAACGGTAATTACATAGGTACATGCCTGGGGCAAATAACAGCGCAAATAATTGTCCATGTGCAGAGTAATAAAGGAGCAAACTTTTATATATGGGCCTGCAGTGGAAGTTATTCTTAAAAGGTGACTTTCACGAATCGTTCTGAAACTGTGCTAAATTACAGATAATTCCCATATATTTCTTGGGAGAAAGTGCCCTGAAATTCTCCTTTCTCCGTTGTCGAGATATTCGAGGGCAAAGTCGTGCAGTTTTCGACTTCCAGGGGCTATAACTCGAAAACTAAAGAACGAGAATTTTTGGCACATATGGTCAATTAAATGTTTATCCCAACCCTCTCATTTGGCACTAGTTTCAGCCCGAATTGTGCAAGTCACCTAAGGTCACGAATCGTCCCGAACGTGTAGCCCAAATTGTGAAAATTTCAAACCGCTACTGCTTGCTTGTTTGAGTAGGTAGCCATCTGAAACTTGGCATATATAAAGGTCATTAACATGTCTACATGCATGCACAATCTTATGTCAACTGATTGCATAACTTGCGAACTATAGGCCATCGAAATTTTTGTAAACAAAAGTTTGTGCGACTTTAGCTCCCAAACGGAATAAAAGCTAAAGCTGAAATAGCCTTCATTCTATTTCACTTATTTGTGTCTACACATGTATATGTTTTGCAGAGACTCAAAGCTCTTGAGAATGGAGAAAATGAGGTGTCAATTTTGCAGTGGACCCTATGGGAAAATGCATTAAACGCCTACTGCTCCGACGTTCAGCGACCGATAACATCCATCTTTACACTGTAAACGGTAATTACATAGGTACATGCCTGGGGCAAATAACAGCGCAAATAATTGTCCATGTGCAGAGTAATAAAGGTGCAAACTTTTATATATGGGCCTGCAGTGGAAGTTATTCTTAAAAGGTGACTTTCACGAATCGTTCTGAAACTGTGCTAAATTACAGATAATTCCCATATATTTCTTGGGAGAAAGTGCCCTGAAATTCTCCTTTCTCCGTTGTCGAGATATTCGAGGGCAAAGTCGTGCAGTTTTCGACTTCCAGGGGCTATAACTCGAAAACTAAAGAACAAGAATTTTTGGCACATATGGTCAATTGAATGTTTATCCCAACCCTCTCATTTGGCACTAGTTTCAGCCCGAATTGTGCAAGTCACTTAAAGTCACGAATCGTCCCGAACGTGTAGCCCAAATTGTGAAAATTTCAAACCGCTACTGCTTGCTTGTTTGAGTAGGTAGCCATCTGAAACTTGGCATATATAAAGGTCATTAACATGTCTACATGCATGCACAAACCTATGTCAACTGATTGCATAACTTGCGAACTATAGGCCATCGAAATTTTTGTAAACAAAAGTTTGTGCGACTTTAGCTCCCAAACGGAATAAAAGCTAAAGCTGAAATAGCCTTCATTCTATTTCACTTATTTGTGTCTACACATGTATATGTTTTGCAGAGACTCAAAGCTCTTGAGAATGGAGAAAATGAGGTGTCAATTTTGCATTGGACCCTATGGGAAAATGCATTAAACGCCTACTGCTCCGACGTTCAGCGACCGATAACATCCATCTTTACACTGTAAACGGTAATTACATAGGTACATGCCTGGGGCAAATAACAGCGCAAATAATTGTCCATGTGCAGAGTAATAAAGGAGCAAACGTTTATATATGGGCCTGCAGTGGAAGTTATTCTTAAAAGGTGACTTTCACGAATCGTTCTGAAACTGTGCTAAATTACAGATAATTCCCATATATTTCTTGGGAGAAAGTGCCCTGAAATTCTCCTTTCTCCGTTGTCGAGATATTCGAGGGCAAAGTCGTGCAGTTTTCGACTTCCAGGGGCTATAACTCGAAAACTAAAGAACGAGAATTTTTGGCACATATGGTCAATTGAATGTTTATCCCAACCCTCTCATTTGGCACTAGTTTCAGCCCGAATTGTGCAAGTCACCTAAGGTCACGAATCGTCCCGAACGTGTAGCCCAAATTGTGAAAATTTCAAACCGCTACTGCTTGCTTGTTTGAGTAGGTAGCCATCTGAAACTTGGCATATATAAAGGTCATTAACATGTCTACATGCATGCACAATCTTATGTCAACTGATTGCATAACTTGCGAACTATAGGCCATCGAAATTTTTGTAAACAAAAGTTTGTGCGACTTTAGCTCCCAAACGGAATAAAAGCTAAAGCTGAAATAGCCTTCATTCTATTTCACTTATTTGTGTCTACACATGTATATGTTTTGCAGAGACTCAAAGCTCTTGAGAATGGAGAAAATGAGGTGTCAATTTTGCATTGGACCCTATGGGAAAATGCATTAAACGCCTACTGCTCCGACGTTCAGCGACCGATAACATCCATCTTTACACTGTAAACGGTAATTACATAGGTACATGCCTGGGGCAAATAACAGCGCAAATAATTGTCCATGTGCAGAGTAATAAAGGAGCAAACTTTTATATATGGGCCTGCAGTGGAAGTTATTCTTAAAAGGTGACTTTCACGAATCGTTCTGAAACTGTGCTAAATTACAGATAATTCCCATATATTTCTTGGGAGAAAGTGCCCTGAAATTCTCCTTTCTCCGTTGTCGAGATATTCGAGGGCAAAGTCGTGCAGTTTTCGACTTCCAGGGGCTATAACTCGAAAACTAAAGAACGAGAATTTTTGGCACATATGGTCAATTGAATGTTTATCCCAACCCTCTCATTTGGCACTAGTTTCAGCCCGAATTGTGCAAGTCACCTAAGGTCACGAATCGTCCCGAACGTGTAGCCCAAATTGTGAAAATTTCAAACCGCTACTGCTTGCTTGTTTGAGTAGGTAGCCATCTGAAACTTGGCATATATAAAGGTCATTAACATGTCTACATGCATGCACAATCTTATGTCAACTGATTGCATAACTTGCGAACTATAGGCCATCGAAATTTTTGTAAACAAAAGTTTGTGCGACTTTAGCTCCCAAACGGAATAAAAGCTAAAGCTGAAATAGCCTTCATTCTATTTCACTTATTTGTGTCTACACATGTATATGTTTTGCAGAGACTCAAAGCTCTTGAGAATGGAGAAAATGAGGTGTCAATTTTGCATTGGACCCTATGGGAAAATGCATTAAACGCCTACTGCTCCGACGTTCAGCGACCGATAACATCCATCTTTACACTGTAAACGGTAATTACATAGGTACATGCCTGGGGCAAATAACAGCGCAAATAATTGTCCATGTGCAGAGTAATAAAGGAGCAAACTTTTATATATGGGCCTGCAGTGGAAGTTATTCTTAAAAGGTGACTTTCACGAATCGTTCTGAAACTGTGCTAAATTACAGATAATTCCCATATATTTCTTGGGAGAAAATGCCCTGAAATTCTCCTTTCTCCGTTGTCGAGATAGTCGAGGGCAAAGTCGTGCAGTTTTCGACTTCCAGGGGCTATAACTCGAAAACTAAAGAACGAGAATTTTTGGCACATATGGTCAATTGAATGTTTATCCCAACCCTCTCATTTGGCACTAGTTTCAGCCCGAATTGTGCAAGTCACCTAAGGTCACGAATCGTCCCGAACGTGTAGCCCAAATTGTGAAAATTTCAAACCGCTACTGCTTGCTTGTTTGAGTAGGTAGCCATCTGAAACTTGGCATATATAAAGGTCATTAACATGTCTACATGCATGCACAATCTTATGTCAACTGATTGCATAACTTGCGAACTATAGGCCATCGAAATTTTTGTAAACAAAAGTTTGTGCGACTTTAGCTCCCAAACGGAATAAAAGCTAAAGCTGAAATAGCCTTCATTCTATTTCACTTATTTGTGTCTACACATGTATATGTTTTGCAGAGACTCAAAGCTCTTGAGAATGGAGAAAATGAGGTGTCAATTTTGCATTGGACCCTATGGGAAAATGCATTAAACGCCTACTGCTCCGACGTTCAGCGACCGATAACATCCATCTTTACACTGTAAACGGTAATTACATAGGTACATGCCTGGGGCAAATAACAGCGCAAATAATTGTCCATGTGCAGAGTAATAAAGGAGCAAACTTTTATATATGGGCCTGCAGTGGAAGTTATTCTTAAAAGGTGACTTTCACGAATCGTTCTGAAACTGTGCTAAATTACAGATAATTCCCATATATTTCTTGGGAGAAAGTGCCCTGAAATTCTCCTTTCTCCGTTGTCGAGATATTCGAGGGCAAAGTCGTGCAGTTTTCGACTTCCAGGGGCTATAACTCGAAAACTAAAGAACGAGAATTTTTGGCACATATGGTCAATTGAATGTTTATCCCAACCCTCTCATTTGGCACTAGTTTCAGCCCGAATTGTGCAAGTCACCTAAGGTCACGAATCGTCCCGAACGTGTAGCCCAAATTGTGAAAATTTCAAACCGCTACTGCTTGCTTGTTTGAGTAGGTAGCCATCTGAAACTTGGCATATATAAAGGTCATTAACATGTCTACATGCATGCACAATCTTATGTCAACTGATTGCATAACTTGCGAACTATAGGCCATCGAAATTTTTGTAAACAAAAGTTTGTGCGACTTTAGCTCCCAAACGGAATAAAAGCTAAAGCTGAAATAGCCTTCATTCTATTTCACTTATTTGTGTCTACACATGTATATGTTTTGCAGAGACTCAAAGCTCTTGAGAATGGAGAAAATGAGGTGTCAATTTTGCATTGGACCCTATGGGAAAATGCATTAAACGCTTACTGCTCCGACGTTCAGCGACCGATAACATCCATCTTTACACTGTAAACGGTAATTACATAGGTACATGCCTGGGGCAAATAACAGCGCAAATAATTGTCCATGTGCAGAGTAATAAAGGAGCAAACTTTTATATATGGGCCTGCAGTGGAAGTTATTCTTAAAAGGTGACTTTCACGAATCGTTCTGAAACTGTGCTAAATTACAGATAATTCCCATATATTTCTTGGGAGAAAGTGCCCTGAAATTCTCCTTTCTCCGTTGTCGAGATATTCGAGGGCAAAGTCGTGCAGTTTTCGACTTCCAGGGGCTATAACTCGAAAACTAAAGAACGAGAATTTTTGGCACATATGGTCAATTGAATGTTTATCCCAACCCTCTCATTTGGCACTAGTTTCAGCCCGAATTGTGCAAGTCACCTAAGGTCACGAATCGTCCCGAACGTGTAGCCCAAATTGTGAAAATTTCAAACCGCTACTGCTTGCTTGTTTGAGTAGGTAGCCATCTGAAACTTGGCATATATAAAGGTCATTAACATGTCTACATGCATGCACAATCTTATGTCAACTGATTGCATAACTTGCGAACTATAGGCCATCGAAATTTTTGTAAACAAAAGTTTGTGCGACCTTAGCTCCCAAACGGAATAAAAGCTAAAGCTGAAATAGCCTTCATTCTATTTCACTTATTTGTGTCTACACATGTATATGTTTTGCAGAGACTCAAAGCTCTTGAGAATGGAGAAAATGAGGTGTCAATTTTGCATTGGACCCTATGGGAAAATGCATTAAACGCCTACTGCTCCGACGTTCAGCGACCGATAACATCCATCTTTACACTGTAAACGGTAATTACATAGGTACATGCCTGGGGCAAATAACAGCGCAAATAATTGTCCATGTGCAGAGTAATAAAGGAGCAAACTTTTATATATGGGCCTGCAGTGGAAGTTATTCTTAAAAGGTGACTTTCACGAATCGTTCTGAAACTGTGCTAAATTACAGATAATTCCCATATATTTCTTGGGAGAAAGTGCCCTGAAATTCTCCTTTCTCCGTTGTCGAGATATTCGAGGGCAAAGTCGTGCAGTTTTCGACTTCCAGGGGCTATAACTCGAAAACTAAAGAACAAGAATTTTTGGCACATATGGTCAATTGAATGTTTATCCCAACCCTCTCATTTGGCACTAGTTTCAGCCCGAATTGTGCAAGTCACTTAAAGTCACGAATCGTCCCGAACGTGTAGCCCAAATTGTGAAAATTTCAAACCGCTACTGCTTGCTTGTTTGAGTAGGTAGCCATCTGAAACTTGGCATATATAAAGGTCATTAACATGTCTACATGCATGCACAAACCTATGTCAACTGATTGCATAACTTGCGAACTATAGGCCATCGAAATTTTTGTAAACAAAAGTTTGTGCGACTTTAGCTCCCAAACGGAATAAAAGCTAAAGCTGAAATAGCCTTCATTCTATTTCACTTATTTGTGTCTACACATGTATATGTTTTGCAGAGACTCAAAGCTCTTGAGAATGGAGAAAATGAGGTGTCAATTTTGCATTGGACCCTATGGGAAAATGCATTAAACGCCTACTGCTCCGACGTTCAGCGACCGATAACATCCATCTTTACACTGTAAACGGTAATTACATAGGTACATGCCTGGGGCAAATAACAGCGCAAATAATTGTCCATGTGCAGAGTAATAAAGGAGCAAACGTTTATATATGGGCCTGCAGTGGAAGTTATTCTTAAAAGGTGACTTTCACGAATCGTTCTGAAACTGTGCTAAATTACAGATAATTCCCATATATTTCTTGGGAGAAAGTGCCCTGAAATTCTCCTTTCTCCGTTGTCGAGATATTCGAGGGCAAAGTCGTGCAGTTTTCGACTTCCAGGGGCTATAACTCGAAAACTAAAGAACGAGAATTTTTGGCACATATGGTCAATTGAATGTTTATCCCAACCCTCTCATTTGGCACTAGTTTCAGCCCGAATTGTGCAAGTCACCTAAGGTCACGAATCGTCCCGAACGTGTAGCCCAAATTGTGAAAATTTCAAACCGCTACTGCTTGCTTGTTTGAGTAGGTAGCCATCTGAAACTTGGCATATATAAAGGTCATTAACATGTCTACATGCATGCACAATCTTATGTCAACTGATTGCATAACTTGCGAACTATAGGCCATCGAAATTTTTGTAAACAAAAGTTTGTGCGACTTTAGCTCCCAAACGGAATAAAAGCTAAAGCTGAAATAGCCTTCATTCTATTTCACTTATTTGTGTCTACACATGTATATGTTTTGCAGAGACTCAAAGCTCTTGAGAATGGAGAAAATGAGGTGTCAATTTTGCATTGGACCCTATGGGAAAATGCATTAAACGCCTACTGCTCCGACGTTCAGCGACCGATAACATCCATCTTTACACTGTAAACGGTAATTACATAGGTACATGCCTGGGGCAAATAACAGCGCAAATAATTGTCCATGTGCAGAGTAATAAAGGAGCAAACTTTTATATATGGGCCTGCAGTGGAAGTTATTCTTAAAAGGTGACTTTCACGAATCGTTCTGAAACTGTGCTAAATTACAGATAATTCCCATATATTTCTTGGGAGAAAGTGCCCTGAAATTCTCCTTTCTCCGTTGTCGAGATAGTCGAGGGCAAAGTCGTGCAGTTTTCGACTTCCAGGGGCTATAACTCGAAAACTAAAGAACGAGAATTTTTGGCACATATGGTCAATTGAATGTTTATCCCAACCCTCTCATTTGGCACTAGTTTCAGCCCGAATTGTGCAAGTCACCTAAGGTCACGAATCGTCCCGAACGTGTAGCCCAAATTGTGAAAATTTCAAACCGCTACTGCTTGCTTGTTTGAGTAGGTAGCCATCTGAAACTTGGCATATATAAAGGTCATTAACATGTCTACATGCATGCACAATCTTATGTCAACTGATTGCATAACTTGCGAACTATAGGCCATCGAAATTTTTGTAAACAAAAGTTTGTGCGACTTTAGCTCCCAAACGGAATAAAAGCTAAAGCTGAAATAGCCTTCATTCTATTTCACTTATTTGTGTCTACACATGTATATGTTTTGCAGAGACTCAAAGCTCTTGAGAATGGAGAAAATGAGGTGTCAATTTTGCATTGGACCCTATGGGAAAATGCATTAAACGCCTACTGCTCCGACGTTCAGCGACCGATAACATCCATCTTTACACTGTAAACGGTAATTACATAGGTACATGCCTGGGGCAAATAACAGCGCAAATAATTGTCCATGTGCAGAGTAATAAAGGAGCAAACTTTTATATATGGGCCTGCAGTGGAAGTTATTCTTAAAAGGTGACTTTCACGAATCGTTCTGAAACTGTGCTAAATTACAGATAATTCCCATATATTTCTTGGGAGAAAGTGCCCTGAAATTCTCCTTTCTCCGTTGTCGAGATATTCGAGGGTAAAGTCGTGCAGTTTTCGACTTCCAGGGGCTATAACTCGAAAACTAAAGAACGAGAATTTTTGGCACATATGGTCAATTGAATGTTTATCCCAACCCTCTCATTTGGCACTAGTTTCAGCCCGAATTGTGCAAGTCACCTAAGGTCACGAATCGTCCCGAACGTGTAGCCCAAATTATGAAAATTTCAAACCGCTACTGCTTGCTTGTTTGAGTAGGTAGCCATCTGAAACTTGGCATATATAAAGGTCATTAACATGTCTACATGCATGCACAATCTTATGTCAACTGATTGCATAACTTGCGAACTATAGGCCATCGAAATTTTTGTAAACAAAAGTTTGTGCGACTTTAGCTCCCAAACGGAATAAAAGCTAAAGCTGAAATAGCCTTCATTCTATTTCACTTATTTGTGTCTACACATGTATATGTTTTGCAGAGACTCAAAGCTCTTGAGAATGGAGAAAATGAGGTGTCAATTTTGCATTGGACCCTACGGGAAAATGCATTAAACGCCTACTGCTCCGACGTTCAGCGACCGATAACATCCATCTTTACACTGTAAACGGTAATTACATAGGTACATGCCTGGGGCAAATAACAGCGCAAATAATTGTCCATGTGCAGAGTAATAAAGGAGCAAACTTTTATATATGGGCCTGCAGTGGAAGTTATTCTTAAAAGGTGACTTTCACGAATCGTTCTGAAAAAGTGCTAAATTACAGATAATTCCCATATATTTCTTGGGAGAAAGTGCCCTGAAATTCTCCTTTCTCCGTTGTCGAGATATTCGAGGGCAAAGTCGTGCAGTTTTCGACTTCCAGGGGCTATAACTTGAAAACTAAAGAACGAGAATTTTTGGCACATATGGTCAATTGAATGTTTATCCCAACCCTCTCATTTGGCACTAGTTTCAGCCCGAATTGTGCAAGTCACCTAAGGTCACGAATCGTCCCGAACGTGTAGCCCAAATTGTGAAAATTTCAAACCGCTACTGCTTGCTTGTTTGAGTAGGTAGCCATCTGAAACTTGGCATATATAAAGGTCATTAACATGTCTACATGCATGCACAATCTTATGTCAACTGATTGCATAACTTGCGAACTATAGGCCATCGAAATTTTTGTAAACAAAAGTTTGTGCGACTTTAGCTCCCAAACGGAATAAAAGCTAAAGCTGAAATAGCCTTCATTCTATTTCACTTATTTGTGTCTACACATGTATATGTTTTGCAGAGACTCAAAGCTCTTGAGAATGGAGAAAATGAGGTGTCAATTTTGCATTGGACCCTATGGGAAAATGCATTAAACGCCTACTGCTCCGACGTTCAGCGACCGATAACATCCATCTTTACACTGTAAACGGTAATTACATAGGTACATGCCTGGGGCAAATAACAGCGCAAATAATTGTCCATGTGCAGAGTAATAAAGGAGCAAACTTTTATATATGGGCCTGCAGTGGAAGTTATTCTTAAAAGGTGACTTTCACGAATCGTTCTGAAACTGTGCTAAATTACAGATAATTCCCATATATTTCTTGGGAGAAAGTGCCCTGAAATTCTCCTTTCTCCGTTGTCGAGATATTCGAGGGCAAAGTCGTGCAGTTTTCGACTTCCAGGGGCTATAACTCGAAAACTAAAGAACGAGAATTTTTGGCACATATGGTCAATTGAATGTTTATCCCAACCCTCTCATTTGGCACTAGTTTCAGCCCGAATTGTGCAAGTCACCTAAGGTCACGAATCGTCCCGAACGTGTAGCCCAAATTGTGAAAATTTCAAACCGCTACTGCTTGCTTGTTTGAGTAGGTAGCCATCTGAAACTTGGCATATATAAAGGTCATTAACATGTCTACATGCATGCACAATCTTATGTCAACTGATTGCATAACTTGCGAACTATAGGCCATCGAAATTTTTGTAAACAAAAGTTTGTGCGACTTTAGCTCCCAAACGGAATAAAAGCTAAAGCTGAAATAGCCTTCATTCTATTTCACTTATTTGTGTCTACACATGTATATGTTTTGCAGAGACTCAAAGCTCTTGAGAATGGAGAAAATGAGGTGTCAATTTTGCATTGGACCCTATGGGAAAATGCATTAAACGCCTACTGCTCCGACGTTCAGCGACCGATAACATCCATCTTTACACTGTAAACGGTAATTACATAGGTACATGCCTGGGGCAAATAACAGCGCAAATAATTGTCCATGTGCAGAGTAATAAAGGAGCAAACTTTTATATATGGGCCTGCAGTGGAAGTTATTCTTAAAAGGTGACTTTCACGAATCGTTCTGAAACTGTGCTAAATTACAGATAATTCCCATATATTTCTTGGGAGAAAGTGCCCTGAAATTCTCCTTTCTCCGTTGTCGAGATATTCGAGGGCAAAGTCGTGCAGTTTTCGACTTCCAGGGGCTATAACTCGAAAACTAAAGAACGAGAATTTTTGGCACATATGGTCAATTGAATGTTTATCCCAACCCTCTCATTTGGCACTAGTTTCAGCCCGAATTGTGCAAGTCACCTAAGGTCACGAATCGTCCCGAACGTGTAGCCCAAATTGTGAAAATTTCAAACCGCTACTGCTTGCTTGTTTGAGTAGGTAGCCATCTGAAACTTGGCATATATAAAGGTCATTAACATGTCTACATGCATGCACAATCTTATGTCAACTGATTGCATAACTTGCGAACTATAGGCCATCGAAATTTTTGTAAACAAAAGTTTGTGCGACTTTAGCTCCCAAACGGAATAAAAGCTAAAGCTGAAATAGCCTTCATTCTATTTCACTTATTTGTGTCTACACATGTATATGTTTTGCAGAGACTCAAAGCTCTTGAGAATGGAGAAAATGAGGTGTCAATTTTGCATTGGACCCTATGGGAAAATGCATTAAACGCCTACTGCTCCGACGTTCAGCGACCGATAACATCCATCTTTACACTGTAAACGGTAATTACATAGGTACATGCCTGGGGCAAATAACAGCGCAAATAATTGTCCATGTGCAGAGTAATAAAGGAGCAAACTTTTATATATGGGCCTGCAGTGGAAGTTATTCTTAAAAGGTGACTTTCACGAATCGTTCTGAAACTGTGCTAAATTACAGATAATTCCCATATATTTCTTGGGATAAAGTGCCCTGAAATTCTCCTTTCTCCGTTGTCGAGATATTCGAGGGCAAAGTCGTGCAGTTTTCGACTTCCAGGGGCTATAACTCGAAAACTAAAGAACGAGAATTTTTGGCACATATGGTCAATTGAATGTTTATCCCAACCCTCTCATTTGGCACTAGTTTCAGCCCGAATTGTGCAAGTCACCTAAGGTCACGAATCGTCCCGAACGTGTAGCCCAAATTGTGAAAATTTCAAACCGCTACTGCTTGCTTGTTTGAGTAGGTAGCCATCTGAAACTTGGCATATATAAAGGTCATTAACATGTCTACATACATGCACAATCTTATGTCAACTGATTGCATAACTTGCGAACTATAGGCCATCGAAATTTTTGTAAACAAAAGTTTGTGCGACTTTAGCTCCCAAACGGAATAAAAGCTAAAGCTGAAATAGCCTTCATTCTATTTCACTTATTTGTGTCTACACATGTATATGTTTTGCAGAGACTCAAAGCTCTTGAGAATGGAGAAAATGAGGTGTCAATTTTGCATTGGACCCTATGGGAAAATGCATTAAACGCCTACTGCTCCGACGTTCAGCGACCGATAACATCCATCTTTACACTGTAAACGGTAATTACATAGGTACATACCTGGGGCAAATAACAGCGCAAATAATTGTCCATGTGCAGAGTAATAAAGGAGCAAACTTTTATATATGGGCCTGCAGTGGAAGTTATTCTTAAAAGGTGACTTTCACGAATCGTTCTGAAACTGTGCTAAATTACAGATAATTCCCATATATTTCTTGGGAGAAAGTGCCCTGAAATTCTCCTTTCTCCGTTGTCGAGATAGTCGAGGGCAAAGTCTTGCAGTTTTCGACTTCCAGGGGCTATAACTCGAAAACTAAAGAACGAGAATTTTTGGCACATATGGTCAATTGAATGTTTATCCCAACCCTCTCATTTGGCACTAGTTTCAGCACGAATTGTGCAAGTCACCTAAGGTCACGAATCGTCCCGAACGTGTAGCCCAAATTGTGAAAATTTCAAACCGCTACTGCTTGCTTGTTTGAGTAGGTAGCCATCTGAAACTTGGCATATATAAAGGTCATTAACATGTCTACATGCATGCACAATCTTATGTCAACTGATTGCATAACTTGCGAACTATAGGCCATCGAAATTTTTGTAAACAAAAGTTTGTGCGACTTTAGCTCCCAAACGGAATAAAAGCTAAAGCTGAAATAGCCTTCATTCTATTTCACTTATTTGTGTCTACACATGTATATGTTTTGCGGAACTCAAAGCTCTTGAGAATGGAGAAAATGAGGTGTCAATTTTGCATTGGACCCTATGGGAAAATGCATTAAACGCCTACTGCTCCGACGTTCAGCGACCGATAACATCCATCTTTACACTGTAAACGGTAATTACATAGGTACATGCCTGGGGCAAATAACAGCGCAAATAATTGTCCATGTGCAGAGTAATAAAGGAGCAGACTTTTATATATGGGCCTGCAGTGGAAGTTATTCTTAAAAGGTGACTTTCACGAATCGTTCTGAAACTGTGCTAAATTACAGATAATTCCCATATATTTCTTGGGAGAAAGTGCCCAGAAATTCTCCTTTCTCCGTTGTCGAGATATTCGAGGGCAAAGTCGTGCAGTTTTCGACTTCCAGGGGCTATAACTCGAAAACTAAAGAACGAGAATTTTTGGCACATATGGTCAATTAAATGTTTATCCCAACCCTCTCATTTGGCACTAGTTTCAGCCCGAATTGTGCAAGTCACCTAAGGTCACGAATCGTCCCGAACGTGTAGCCCAAATTGTGAAAATTTCAAACCGCTACTGCTTGCTTGTTTGAGTAGGTAGCCATCTGAAACTTGGCATATTTAAAGGTCATTAACATGTCTACATGCATGCACAATCTTATGTCAACTGATTGCATAACTTGCGAACTATAGGCCATCGAAATTTTTGTAAACAAAAGTTTGTGCGACTTTAGCTCCCAAACGGAATAAAAGCTAAAGCTGAAATAGCCTTCATTCTATTTCACTTATTTGTGTCTACACATGTATATGTTTTGCAGAGACTCAAAGCTCTTGAGAATGGAGAAAATGAGGTGTCAATTTTGCATTGGACCCTATGGGAAAATGCATTAAACGCCTACTGCTCCGACGTTCAGCGACCGATAACATCCATCTTTACACTGTAAACGGTAATTACATAGGTACATGCCTGGGGCAAATAACAGCGCAAATAATTGTCCATGTGCAGAGTAATAAAGGAGCAAACTTTTATATATGGGCCTGCAGTGGAAGTTATTCTTAAAAGGTGACTTTCACGAATCGTTCTGAAACTGTGCTAAATTACAGATAATTCCCATATATTTCTTGGGAGAAAGTGCCCTGAAATTCTCCTTTCTCCGTTGTCGAGATATTCGAGGGCAAAGTCGTGCAGTTTTCGACTTCCAGGGGCTATAACTCGAAAACTAAAGAACGAGAATTTTTGGCACATATGGTCAATTAAATGTTTATCCCAACCCTCTCATTTGGCACTAGTTTCAGCCCGAATTGTGCAAGTCACCTAAGGTCACGAATCGTCCCGAACGTGTAGCCCAAATTGTGAAAATTTCAAACCGCTACTGCTTGCTTGTTTGAGTAGGTAGCCATCTGAAACATGGCATATATAAAGGTCATTAACATGTCTACATGCATGCACAATCTTATGTCAACTGATTGCATAACTTGCGAACTATAGGCCATCGAAATTTTTGTAAACAAAAGTTTGTGCGACTTTAGCTCCCAAACGGAATAAAAGCTAAAGCTGAAATAGCCTTCATTCTATTTCACTTATTTGTGTCTACACATGTATATGTTTTGCAGAGACTCAAAGCTCTTGAGAATGGAGAAAATGAGGTGTCAATTTTGCATTGGACCCTATGGGAAAATGCATTAAACGCCTACTGCTCCGACGTTCAGCGACCGATAACATCCATCTTTACACTGTAAACGGTAATTACATAGGTACATGCCTGGGGCAAATAACAGCGCAAATAATTGTCCATGTGCAGAGTAATAAAGGAGCAAACTTTTATATATGGGCCTGCAGTGGAAGTTATTCTTAAAAGGTGACTTTCACGAATCGTTCTGAAACTGTGCTAAATTACAGATAATTCCCATATATTTCTTGGGAGAAAGTGCCCTGAAATTCTCCTTTCTCCGTTGTCGAGATATTCGAGGGCAAAGTCGTGCAGTTTTCGACTTCCAGGGGCTATAACTCGAAAACTAAAGAACGAGAATTTTTGGCACATATGGTCAATTGAATGTTTATCCCAACCCTCTCATTTGGCACTAGTTTCAGCCCGAATTGTGCAAGTCACCTAAGGTCACGAATCGTCCCGAACGTGTAGCCCAAATTGTGAAAATTTCAAACCGCTACTGCTTGCTTGTTTGAGTAGGTAGCCATCTGAAACTTGGCATATATAAAGGTCATTAACATGTCTACATGCATGCACAATCTTATGTCAACTGATTGCATAACTTGCGAACTATAGGCCATCGAAATTTTTGTAAACAAAAGTTTGTGCGACTTTAGCTCCCAAACGGAATAAAAGCTAAAGCTGAAATAGCCTTCATTCTATTTCACTTATTTGTGTCTACACATGTATATGTTTTGCAGAGACTCAAAGCTCTTGAGAATGGAGAAAATGAGGTGTCAATTTTGCATTGGACCCTATGGGAAAATGCATTAAACGCCTACTGCTCCGACGTTCAGCGACCGATAACATCCATCTTTACACTGTAAACGGTAATTACATAGGTACATACCTGGGGCAAATAACAGCGCAAATAATTGTCCATGTGCAGAGTAATAAAGGAGCAAACTTTTATATATGGGCCTGCAGTGGAAGTTATTCTTAAAAGGTGACTTTCACGAATCGTTCTGAAACTGTGCTAAATTACAGATAATTCCCATATATTTCTTGGGAGAAAGTGCCCTGAAATTCTCCTTTCTCCGTTGTCGAGATAGTCGAGGGCAAAGTCGTGCAGTTTTCGACTTCCAGGGGCTATAACTCGAAAACTAAAGAACGAGAATTTTTGGCACATATGGTCAATTGAATGTTTATCCCAACCCTCTCATTTGGCACTAGTTTCAGCCCGAATTGTGCAAGTCACCTAAGGTCACGAATCGTCCCGAACGTGTAGCCCAAATTGTGAAAATTTCAAACCGCTACTGCTTGCTTGTTTGAGTAGGTAGCCATCTGAAACTTGGCATATATAAAGGTCATTAACATGTCTACATGCATGCACAATCTTATGTCAACTGATTGCATAACTTGCGAACTATAGGCCATCGAAAGTTTTGTAAACAAAAGTTTGTGCGACTTTAGCTCCCAAACGGAATAAAAGCTAAAGCTGAAATAGCCTTCATTCTATTTCACTTATTTGTGTCTACACATGTATATGTTTTGCAGAGACTCAAAGCTCTTGAGAATGGAGAAAATGAGGTGTCAATTTTGCATTGGACCCTATGGGAAAATGCATTAAACGCCTACTGCTCCGACGTTCAGCGACCGATAACATCCATCTTTACACTGTAAACGGTAATTACATAGGTACATACCTGGGGCAAATAACAGCGCAAATAATTGTCCATGTGCAGAGTAATAAAGGAGCAAACTTTTATATATGGGCCTGCAGTGGAAGTTATTCTTAAAAGGTGACTTTCACGAATCGTTCTGAAACTGTGCTAAATTACAGATAATTCCCATATATTTCTTGGGAGAAAGTGCCCTGAAATTCTCCTTTCTCCGTTGTCGAGATAGTCGAGGGCAAAGTCGTGCAGTTTTCGACTTCCAGGGGCTATAACTCGAAAACTAAAGAACGAGAATTTTTGGCACATATGGTCAATTGAATGTTTATCCCAACCCTCTCATTTGGCACTAGTTTCAGCCCGAATTGTGCAAGTCACCTAAGGTCACGAATCGTCCCGAACGTGTAGCCCAAATTGAGAAAATTTCAAACCGCTACTGCTTGCTTGTTTGAGTAGGTAGCCATCTGAAACTTGGCATATATAAAGGTCATTAACATGTCTACATGCATGCACAATCTTATGTCAACTGATTGCATAACTTGCGAACTATAGGCCATCGAAATTTTTGTAAACAAAAGTTTGTGCGACTTTAGCTCCCAAACGGAATAAAAGCTAAAGCTGAAATAGCCTTCATTCTATTTCACTTATTTGTGTCTACACATGTATATGTTTTGCAGAGACTCAAAGCTCTTGAGAATGGAGAAAATGAGGTGTCAATTTTGCATTGGACCCTATGGGAAAATGCATTAAACGCCTACTGCTCCGACGTTCAGCGACCGATAACATCCATCTTTACACTGTAAACGGTAATTACATAGGTACATGCCTGGGGCAAATAACAGCGCAAATAATTGTCCATGTGCAGAGTAATAAAGGAGCAAACTTTTATATATGGGCCTGCAGTGGAAGTTATTCTTAAAAGGTGACTTTCACGAATCGTTCTGAAACTGTGCTAAATTACAGATAATTCCCATATATTTCTTGGGAGAAAGTGCCCTGAAATTCTCCTTTCTCCGTTGTCGAGATATTCGAGGGCAAAGTCGTGCAGTTTTCGACTTCCAGGGGCTATAACTCGAAAACTAAAGAACGAGAATTTTTGGCACATATGGTCAATTGAATGTTTATCCCAACCCTCTCATTTGGCACTAGTTTCAGCCCGAATTGTGCAAGTCACCTAAGGTCACGAATCGTCCCGAACGTGTAGCCCAAATTGTGAAAATTTCAAACCGCTACTGCTTGCTTGTTTGAGTAGGTAGCCATCTGAAACTTGGCATATATAAAGGTCATTAACATGTCTACATGCATGCACAATCTTATGTCAACTGATTGCATAACTTGCGAACTATAGGCCATCGAAATTTTTGTAAACAAAAGTTTGTGCGACTTTAGCTCCCAAACGGAATAAAAGCTAAAGCTGAAATAGCCTTCATTCTATTTCACTTATTTGTGTCTACACATGTATATGTTTTGCAGAGACTCAAAGCTCTTGAGAACGGAGAAAATGAGGTGTCAATTTTGCATTGGACCCTATGGGAAAATGCATTAAACGCCTACTGCTCCGACGTTCAGCGACCGATAACATCCATCTTTACACTGTAAACGGTAATTACATAGGTACATGCCTGGGGCAAATAACAGCGCAAATAATTGTCCATGTGCAGAGTAATAAAGGAGCAAACTTTTATATATGGGCCTGCAGTGGAAGTTATTCTTAAAAGGTGACTTTCACGAATCGTTCTGAAACTGTGCTAAATTACAGATAATTCCCATATATTTCTTGGGAGAAAGTGCCCTGAAATTCTCTTTTCTCCGTTGTCGAGATATTCGAGGGCAAAGTCGTGCAGTTTTCGACTTCCAGGGGCTATAACTCGAAAACTAAAGAACGAGAATTTTTGGCACATATGGTCAATTGAATGTTTATCCCAACCCTCTCATTTGACACTATTTTCAGCCCGAATTGTGCAAGTCACCTAAGGTCACGAATCGTCCCGAACGTGTAGCCCAAATTGTGAAAATTTCAAACCGCTACTGCTTGCTTGTTTGAGTAGGTAGCCATCTGAAACTTGGCATATATAAAGGTCATTAACATGTCTACATGCATGCACAATCTTATGTCAACTGATTGCATAACTTGCGAACTATAGGCCATCGAAATTTTTGTAAACAAAAGTTTGTGCGACTTTAGCTCCCAAACGGAATAAAAGCTAAAGCTGAAATAGCCTTCATTCTATTTCACTTATTTGTGTCTACACATGTATATGTTTTGCAGAGACTCAAAGCTATTGAGAATGGAGAAAATGAGGTGTCAATTTTGCATTGGACCCTATGGGAAAATGCATTAAACGCCTACTGCTCCGACGTTCAGCGACCGATAACATCCATCTTTACACTGTAAACGGTAATTACATAGGTACATGCCTGGGGCAAATAACAGCGCAAATAATTGTCCATGTGCAGAGTAATAAAGGAGCAAACTTTTATATATGGGCCTGCAGTGGAAGTTATTCTTAAAAGGTGACTTTCACGAATCGTTCTGAAACTGTGCTAAATTACAGATAATTCCCATATATTTCTTGGGAGAAAGTGCCCTGAAATTCTCCTTTCTCCGTTGTCGAGATATTCGAGGGCAAAGTCGTGCAGTTTTCGACTTCCAGGGGCTATAACTCGAAAACTAAAGAACGAGAATTTTTGGCACATATGGTCAATTGAATGTTTATCCCAACCCTCTCATTTGGCACTAGTTTCAGCCCGAATTGTGCAAGTCACCTAAGGTCACGAATCGTCCCGAACGTGTAGCCCAAATTGTGAAAATTTCAAACCGCTACTGCTTGCTTGTTTGAGTAGGTAGCCATCTGAAACTTGGCATATATAAAGGTCATTAACATGTCTACATGCATGCACAATCTTATGTCAACTGATTGCATAACTTGCGAACTATAGGCCATCGAACTTTTTGTAAACAAAAGTTTGTGCGACTTTAGCTCCCAAACGGAATAAAAGCTAAAGCTGAAATAGCCTTCATTCTATTTCACTTATTTGTGTCTACACATGTATATGTTTTGCAGAGACTCAAAGCTCTTGAGAATGGAGAAAATGAGGTGTCAATTTTGCATTGGACCCTATGGGAAAATGCATTAAACGCCTACTGCTCCGACGTTCAGCGACCGATAACATCCATCTTTACACTGTAAACGGTAATTACATAGGTACATGCCTGGGGCAAATAACAGCGCAAATAATTGTCCATGTGCAGAGTAATAAAGGAGCAAACTTTTATATATGGGCCTGCAGTGGAAGTTATTCTTAAAAGGTGACTTTCACGAATCGTTCTGAAACTGTGCTAAATTACAGATAATTCCCATATATTTCTTGGGAGAAAGTGCCCAAAAATTCTCCTTTCTCCGTTGTCGAGATATTCGAGGGCAAAGTCGTGCAGTTTTCGACTTCCAGGGGCTATAACTCGAAAACTAAAGAACGAGAATTTTTGGCACATATGGTCAATTGAATGTTTATCCCAACCCTCTCATTTGGCACTAGTTTCAGCCCGAATTGTGCAAGTCACCTAAGGTCACGAATCGTCCCGAACGTGTAGCCCAAATTGTGAAAATTTCAAACCGCTACTGCTTGCTTGTTTGAGTAGGTAGCCATCTGAAACTTGGCATATATAAAGGTCATTAACATGTCTACATGCATGCACAATCTTATGTCAACTGATTGCATAACTTGCGAACTATAGGCCATCGAAATTTTTGTAAACAAAAGTTTGTGCGACTTTAGCTCCCAAACGGAATAAAAGCTAAAGCTGAAATAGCCTTCATTCTATTTCACTTATTTGTGTCTACACATGTATATGTTTTGCAGAGACTCAAAGCTCTTGAGAATGGAGAAAATGAGGTGTCAATTTTGCATTGGACCCTATGGGAAAATGCATTAAACACCTACTGCTCCGACGTTCAGCGACCGATAACATCCATCTTTACACTGTAAACGGTAATTACATAGGTACATGCCTGGGGCAAATAACAGCGCAAATAATTGTCCATGTGCAGAGTAATAAAGGAGCAAACTTTTATATATGGGCCTGCAGTGGAAGTTATTCTTAAAAGGTGACTTTCACGAATCGTTCTGAAACTGTGCTAAATTACAGATAATTCCCATATATTTCTTGGGAGAAAGTGCCCAAAAATTCTCCTTTCTCCGTTGTCGAGATATTCGAGGGCAAAGTCGTGCAGTTTTCGACTTCCAGGGGCTATAACTCGAAAACTAAAGAACGAGAATTTTTGGCACATATGGTCAATTGAATGTTTATCCCAACCCTCTCATTTGGCACTAGTTTCAGCCCGAATTGTGCAAGTCACCTAAGGTCACGAATCGTCCCGAACGTGTAGCCCAAATTGTGAAAATTTCAAACCGCTACTGCTTGCTTGTTTGAGTAGGTAGCCATCTGAAACTTGGCATATATAAAGGTCATTAACATGTCTACATGCATGCACAATCTTATGTCAACTGATTGCATAACTTGCGAACTATAGGCCATCGAAATTTTTGTAAACAAAAGTTTGTGCGACTTTAGCTCCCAAACGGAATAAAAGCTAAAGCTGAAATAGCCTTCATTCTATTTCACTTATTTGTGTCTACACATGTATATGTTTTGCAGAGACTCAAAGCTCTTGAGAATGGAGAAAATGAGGTGTCAATTTTGCATTGGACCCTATGGGAAAATGCATTAAACGCCTACTGCTCCGACGTTCAGCGACCGATAACATCCATCTTTACACTGTAAACGGTAATTACATAGGTACATGCCTGGGGCAAATAACAGCGCAAATAATTGTCCATGTGCAGAGTAATAAAGGAGCAAACTTTTATATATGGGCCTGCAGTGGAAGTTATTCTTAAAAGGTGACTTTCACGAATCGTTCTGAAACTGTGCTAAATTACAGATAATTCCCATATATTTCTTGGGAGAAAGTGCCCTGAAATTCTCCTTTCTCCGTTGTCGAGATATTCGAGGGCAAAGTCGTGCAGTTTTCGACTTCCAGGGGCTATAACTCGAAAACTAAAGAACGAGAATTTTTGGCACATATGGTCAATTGAATGTTTATCCCAACCCTCTCATTTGGCACTAGTTTCAGCCCGAATTGTGCAAGTCACCTAAGGTCACGAATCGTCCCGAACGTGTAGCCCAAATTGTGAAAATTTCAAACCGCTACTGCTTGCTTGTTTGAGTAGGTAGCCATCTGAAACTTGGCATATATAAAGGTCATTAACATGTCTACATGCATGCACAATCTTATGTCAACTGATTGCATAACTTGCGAACTATAGGCCATCGAACTTTTTGTAAACAAAAGTTTGTGCGACTTTAGCTCCCAAACGGAATAAAAGCTAAAGCTGAAATAGCCTTCATTCTATTTCACTTATTTGTGTCTACACATGTATATGTTTTGCAGAGACTCAAAGCTCTTGAGAATGGAGAAAATGAGGTGTCAATTTTGCATTGGACCCTATGGGAAAATGCATTAAACGCCTACTGCTCCGACGTTCAGCGACCGATAACATCCATCTTTACACTGTAAACGGTAATTACATAGGTACATGCCTGGGGCAAATAACAGCGCAAATAATTGTCCATGTGCAGAGTAATAAAGGAGCAAACTTTTATATATGGGCCTGCAGTGGAAGTTATTCTTAAAAGGTGACTTTCACGAATCGTTCTGAAACTGTGCTAAATTACAGATAATTCCCATATATTTCTTGGGAGAAAGTGCCCTGAAATTCTCCTTTCTCCGTTGTCGAGATATTCGAGGGCAAAGTCGTGCAGTTTTCGACTTCCAGGGGCTATAACTCGAAAACTAAAGAACGAGAATTTTTGGCACATATGGTCAATTGAATGTTTATCCCAACCCTCTCATTTGGCACTAGTTTCAGCCCGAATTGTGCAAGTCACCTAAGGTCACGAATCGTCCCGAACGTGTAGCCCAAATTGTGAAAATTTCAAACCGCTACTGCTTGCTTGTTTGAGTAGGTAGCCATCTGAAACTTGGCATATATAAAGGTCATTAACATGTCTACATGCATGCACAATCTTATGTCAACTGATTGCATAACTTGCGAACTATAGGCCATCGAAATTTTTGTAAACAAAAGTTTGTGCGACTTTAGCTCCCAAACGGAATAAAAGCTAAAGCTGAAATAGCCTTCATTCTATTTCACTTATTTGTGTCTACACATGTATATGTTTTGCAGAGACTCAAAGCTCTTGAGAATGGAGAAAATGAGGTGTCAATTTTGCATTGGACCCTATGGGAAAATGCATTAAACGCCTACTGCTCCGACGTTCAGCGACCGATAACATCCATCTTTACACTGTAAACGGTAATTACATAGGTACATGCCTGGGGCAAATAACAGCGCAAATAATTGTCCATGTGCAGAGTAATAAAGGAGCAAACTTTTATATATGGGCCTGCAGTGGAAGTTATTCTTAAAAGGTGACTTTCACGAATCGTTCTGAAACTGTGCTAAATTACAGATAATTCCCATATATTTCTTGGGAGAAAGTGCCCTGAAATTCTCCTTTCTCCGTTGTCGAGATATTCGAGGGCAAAGTCGTGCAGTTTTCGACTTCCAGGGGCTATAACTCGAAAACTAAAGAACGAGAATTTTTGGCACATATGGTCAATTGAATGTTTATCCCAACCCTCTCATTTGGCACTAGTTTCAGCCCGAATTGTGCAAGTCACCTAAGGTCACGAATCGTCCCGAACGTGTAGCCCAAATTGTGAAAATTTCAAACCGCTACTGCTTGCTTGTTTGAGTAGGTAGCCATCTGAAACTTGGCATATATAAAGGTCATTAACATGTCTACATGCATGTACAATCTTATGTCAACTGATTGCATAACTTGCGAACTATAGGCCATCGAAATTTTTGTAAACAAAAGTTTGTGCGACTTTAGCTCCCAAACGGAATAAAAGCTAAAGCTGAAATAGCCTTCATTCTATTTCACTTATTTGTGTCTACACATGTATATGTTTTGCAGAGACTCAAAGCTCTTGAGAATGGAGAAAATGAGGTGTCAATTTTGCATTGGACCCTATGGGAAAATGCATTAAACGCCTACTGCTCCGACGTTCAGCGACCGATAACATCCATCTTTACACTGTAAACGGTAATTACATAGGTACATGCCTGGGGCAAATAACAGCGCAAATAATTGTCCATGTGCAGAGTAATAAAGGAGCAAACTTTTATATATGGGCCTGCAGTGGAAGTTATTCTTAAAAGGTGACTTTCACGAATCGTTCTGAAACTGTGCTAAATTACAGATAATTCCCATATATTTCTTGGGAGAAAGTGCCCTGAAATTCTCCTTTCTCCGTTGTCGAGATATTCGAGGGCAAAGTCGTGCAGTTTTCGACTTCCAGGGGCTATAACTCGAAAACTAAAGAACGAGAATTTTTGGCACATATGGTCAATTGAATGTTTATCCCAACCCTCTCATTTGGCACTAGTTTCAGCCCGAATTGTGCAAGTCACCTAAGGTCACGAATCGTCCCGAACGTGTAGCCCAAATTGTGAAAATTTCAAACCGCTACTGCTTGCTTGTTTGAGTAGGTAGCCATCTGAAACTTGGCATATATAAAGGTCATTAACATGTCTACATGCATGCACAATCTTATGTCAACTGATTGCATAACTTGCGAACTATAGGCCATCGAAATTTTTGTAAACAAAAGTTTGTGCGACTTTAGCTCCCAAACGGAATAAAAGCTAAAGCTGAAATAGCCTTCATTCTATTTCACTTATTTGTGTCTACACATGTATATGTTTTGCAGAGACTCAAAGCTCTTGAGAATGGAGAAAATGAGGTGTCAATTTTGCATTGGACCCTATGGGAAAATGCATTAAACGCCTACTGCTCCGACGTTCAGCGACCGATAACATCCATCTTTACACTGTAAACGGTAATTACATAGGTACATGCCTGGGGCAAATAACAGCGCAAATAATTGTCCATGTGCAGAGTAATAAAGGAGCAAACTTTTATATATGGGCCTGTAGTGGAAGTTATTCTTAAAAGGTGACTTTCACGAATCGTTCTGAAACTGTGCTAAATTACAGATAATTCCCATATATTTCTTGGGAGAAAGTGCCCTGAAATTCTCCTTTCTCCGTTGTCGAGATATTCGAGGGCAAAGTCGTGCAGTTTTCGACTTCCAGGGGCTATAAATCGAAAACTAAAGAACGAGAATTTTTGGCACATATGGTCAATTGAATGTTTATCCCAACCCTCTCATTTGGCACTAGTTTCAGCCCGAATTGTGCAAGTCACCTAAGGTCACGAATCGTCCCGAACGTGTAGCCCAAATTGTGAAAATTTCAAACCGCTACTGCTTGCTTGTTTGAGTAGGTAGCCATCTGAAACTTGGCATATATAAAGGTCATTAACATGTCTACATGCATGCACAATCTTATGTCAACTGATTGCATAACTTGCGAACTATAGGCCATCGAAATTTTTGTAAACAAAAGTTTGTGCGACTTTAGCTCCCAAACGGAATAAAAGCTAAAGCTGAAATAGCCTTCATTCTATTTCACTTATTTGTGTCTACACATGTATATGTTTTGCAGAGACTCAAAGCTCTTGAGAATGGAGAAAATGAGGTGTCAATTTTGCATTGGACCCTATGGGAAAATGCATTAAACGCCTACTGCTCCGACGTTCAGCGACCGATAACATCCATCTTTACACTGTAAACGGTAATTACATAGGTACATGCCTGGGGCAAATAACAGCGCAAATAATTGTCCATGTGCAGAGTAATAAAGGAGCAAACTTTTATATATGGGCCTGCAGTGGAAGTTATTCTTAAAAGGTGACTTTCACGAATCGTTCTGAAACTGTGCTAAATTACAGATAATTCCCATATATTTCTTGGGAGAAAGTGCCCTGAAATTCTCCTTTCTCCGTTGTCGAGATATTCGAGGGCAAAGTCGTGCAGTTTTCGACTTCCAGGGGCTATAACTCGAAAACTAAAGAACGAGAATTTTTGGCACATATGGTCAATTGAATGTTTATCCCAACCCTCTCATTTGGCACTAGTTTCAGCCCGAATTGTGCAAGTCACCTAAGGTCACGAATCGTCCCGAACGTGTAGCCCAAATTGTGAAAATTTCAAACCGCTACTGCTTGCTTGTTTGAGTAGGTAGCCATCTGAAACTTGGCATATATAAAGGTCATTAACATGTCTACATGCATGCACAATCTTATGTCAACTGATTGCATAACTTGCGAACTATAGGCCATCGAAATTTTTGTAAACAAAAGTTTGTGCGACTTTAGCTCCCAAACGGAATAAAAGCTAAAGCTGAAATAGCCTTCATTCTATTTCACTTATTTGTGTCTACACATGTATATGTTTTGCAGAGACTCAAAGCTCTTGAGAATGGAGAAAATGAGGTGTCAATTTTGCATTGGACCCTATGGGAAAATGCATTAAACGCCTACTGCTCCGACGTTCAGCGACCGATAACATCCATCTTTACACTGTAAACGGTAATTACATAGGTACATGCCTGGGGCAAATAACAGCGCAAATAATTGTCCATGTGCAGAGTAATAAAGGAGCAAACTTTTATATATGGGCCTGCAGTGGAAGTTATTCTTAAAAGGTGACTTTCACGAATCGTTCTGAAACTGTGCTAAATTACAGATAATTCCCATATATTTCTTGGGAGAAAGTGCCCTGAAATTCTCCTTTCTCCGTTGTCGAGATATTCGAGGGCAAAGTCGTGCAGTTTTCGACTTCCAGGGGCTATAACTCGAAAACTAAAGAACGAGAATTTTTGGCACATATGGTCAATTGAATGTTTATCCCAACCCTCTCATTTGGCACTAGTTTTAGCCCGAATTGTGCAAGTCACCTAAGGTCACGAATCGTCCCGAACGTGTAGCCCAAATTGTGAAAATTTCAAACCGCTACTGCTTGCTTGTTTGAGTAGGTAGCCATCTGAAACTTGGCATATATAAAGGTCATTAACATGTCTACATGCATGTACAATCTTATGTCAACTGATTGCATAACTTGCGAACTATAGGCCATCGAAATTTTTGTAAACAAAAGTTTGTGCGACTTTAGCTCCCAAACGGAATAAAAGCTAAAGCTGAAATAGCCTTCATTCTATTTCACTTATTTGTGTCTACACATGTATATGTTTTGCAGAGACTCAAAGCTCTTGAGAATGGAGAAAATGAGGTGTCAATTTTGCATTGGACCCTATGGGAAAATGCATTAAACGCCTACTGCTCCGACGTTCAGCGACCGATAACATCCATCTTTACACTGTAAACGGTAATTACATAGGTACATGCCTGGGGCAAATAACAGCGCAAATAATTGTCCATGTGCAGAGTAATAAAGGAGCAAACTTTTATATATGGGCCTGTAGTGGAAGTTATTCTTAAAAGGTGACTTTCACGAATCGTTCTGAAACTGTGCTAAATTACAGATAATTCCCATATATTTCTTGGGAGAAAGTGCCCTGAAATTCTCCTTTCTCCGTTGTCGAGATATTCGAGGGCAAAGTCGTGCAGTTTTCGACTTCCAGGGGCTATAACTCGAAAACTAAAGAACGAGAATTTTTGGCACATATGGTCAATTGAATGTTTATCCCAACCCTCTCATTTGGCACTAGTTTCAGCCCGAATTGTGCAAGTCACCTAAGGTCACGAATCGTCCCGAACGTGTAGCCCAAATTGTGAAAATTTCAAACCGCTACTGCTTGCTTGTTTGAGTAGGTAGCCATCTGAAACTTGGCATATATAAAGGTCATTAACATGTCTACATGCATGCACAATCTTATGTCAACTGATTGCATAACTTGCGAACTATAGGCCATCGAAATTTTTGTAAACAAAAGTTTGTGCGACTTTAGCTCCCAAACGGAATAAAAGCTAAAGCTGAAATAGCCTTCATTCTATTTCACTTATTTGTGTCTACACATGTATATGTTTTGCAGAGACTCAAAGCTCTTGAGAATGGAGAAAATGAGGTGTCAATTTTGCATTGGACCCTATGGGAAAATGCATTAAACGCCTACTGCTCCGACGTTCAGCGACCGATAACATCCATCTTTACACTGTAAACGGTAATTACATAGGTACATGCCTGGGGCAAATAACAGCGCAAATAATTGTCCATGTGCAGAGTAATAAAGGAGCAAACTTTTATATATGGGCCTGCAGTGGAAGTTATTCTTAAAAGGTGACTTTCACGAATCGTTCTGAAACTGTGCTAAATTACAGATAATTCCCATATATTTCTTGGGAGAAAGTGCCCTGAAATTCTCCTTTCTCCGTTGTCGAGATATTCGAGGGCAAAGTCGTGCAGTTTTCGACTTCCAGGGGCTATAACTCGAAAACTAAAGAACGAGAATTTTTGGCACATATGGTCAATTGAATGTTTATCCCAACCCTCTCATTTGGCACTAGTTTCAGCCCGAATTGTGCAAGTCACCTAAGGTCACGAATCGTCCCGAACGTGTAGCCCAAATTGTGAAAATTTCAAACCGCTACTGCTTGCTTGTTTGAGTAGGTAGCCATCTGAAATTTGGCATATATAAAGGTCATTAACATGTCTACATGCATGCACAATCTTATGTCAACTGATTGCATAACTTGCGAACTATAGGCCATCGAAATTTTTGTAAACAAAAGTTTGTGCGACTTTAGCTCCCAAACGGAATAAAAGCTAAAGCTGAAATAGCCTTCATTCTATTTCACTTATTTGTGTCTACACATGTATATGTTTTGCAGAGACTCAAAGCTCTTGAGAATGGAGAAAATGAGGTGTCAATTTTGCATTGGACCCTATGGGAAAATGCATTAAACGCCTACTGCTCCGACGTTCAGCGACCGATAACATCCATCTTTACACTGTAAACGGTAATTACATAGGTACATGCCTGGGGCAAATAACAGCGCAAATAATTGTCCATGTGCAGAGTAATAAAGGAGCAAACTTTTATATATGGGCCTGCAGTGGAAGTTATTCTTAAAAGGTGACTTTCACGAATCGTTCTGAAACTGTGCTAAATTACAGATAATTCCCATATATTTCTTGGGAGAAAGTGCCCTGAAATTCTCCTTTCTCCGTTGTCGAGATATTCGAGGGCAAAGTCGTGCAGTTTTCGACTTCCAGGGGCTATAACTCGAAAACTAAAGAACGAGAATTTTAGCACATATGGTCAATTGAATGTTTATCCCAACCCTCTCATTTGGCACTAGTTTCAGCCCGAATTGTGCAAGTCACCTAAGGTCACGAATCGTCCCGAACGTGTAGCCCAAATTGTGAAAATTTCAAACCGCTACTGCTTGCTTGTTTGAGTAGGTAGCCATCGGAAACTTGGCATATATAAAGGTCATTAACATGTCTACATGCATGCACAATCTTATGTCAACTGATTGCATAACTTGCGAACTATAGGCCATCGAAATTTTTGTAAACAAAAGTTTGTGCGACTTTAGCTCCCAAACGGAATAAAAGCTAAAGCTGAAATAGCCTTCATTCTATTTCACTTATTTGTGTCTACACATGTATATGTTTTGCAGAGACTCAAAGCTCTTGAGAATGGAGAAAATGAGGTGTCAATTTTGCATTGGACCCTATGGGAAAATGCATTAAACGCCTACTGCTCCGACGTTCAGCGACCGATAACATCCATCTTTACACTGTAAACGGTAATTACATAGGTACATGCCTGGGGCAAATAACAGCGCAAATAATTGTCCATGTGCAGAGTAATAAAGGAGCAAACTTTTATATATGGGCCTGCAGTGGAAGTTATTCTTAAAAGGTGACTTTCACGAATCGTTCTGAAACTGTGCTAAATTACAGATAATTCCCATATATTTCTTGGGAGAAAGTGCCCTGAAATTCTCCTTTCTCCGTTGTCGAGATATTCGAGGGCAAAGTCGTGCAGTTTTCGACTTCCAGGGGCTATAACTCGAAAACTAAAGAACGAGAATTTTTGGCACATATGGTCAATTGAATGTTTATCCCAACCCTCTCATTTGGCACTAGTTTCAGCCCGAATTGTGCAAGTCACCTAAGGTCACGAATCGTCCCGAACGTGTAGCCCAAATTGTGAAAATTTCAAACCGCTACTGCTTGCTTGTTTGAGTAGGTAGCCATCTGAAACTTGGCATATATAAAGGTCATTAACATGTCTACATGCATGCACAATCTTATGTCAACTGATTGCATAACTTGCGAACTATAGGCCATCGAAATTTTTGTAAACAAAAGTTTGTGCGACTTTAGCTCCCAAACGGAATAAAAGCTAAAGCTGAAATAGCCTTCATTCTATTTCACTTATTTGTGTCTACACATGTATATGTTTTGCAGAGACTCAAAGCTCTTGAGAATGGAGAAAATGAGGTGTCAATTTTGCATTGGACCCTATGGGAAAATGCATTAAACGCCTACTGCTCCGACGTTCAGCGACCGATAACATCCATCTTTACACTGTAAACGGTAATTACATAGGTACATGCCTGGGGCAAATAACAGCGCAAATAATTGTCCATGTGCAGAGTAATAAAGGAGCAAACTTTTATATATGGGCCTGCAGTGGAAGTTATTCTTAAAAGGTGACTTTCACGAATCGTTCTGAAACTGTGCTAAATTACAGATAATTCCCATATATTTCTTGGGAGAAAGTGCCCTGAAATTCTCCTTTCTCCGTTGTCGAGATATTCGAGGGCAAAGTCGTGCAGTTTTCGACTTCCAGGGGCTATAACTCGAAAACTAAAGAACGAGAATTTTTGGCACATATGGTCAATTGAATGTTTATCCCAACCCTCTCATTTGGCACTAGTTTCAGCCCGAATTGTGCAAGTCACCTAAGGTCACGAATCGTCCCGAACGTGTAGCCCAAATTGTGAAAATTTCAAACCGCTACTGCTTGCTTGTTTGAGTAGGTAGCCATCTGAAACTTGGCATATATAAAGGTCATTAACATGTCTACATGCATGCACAATCTTATGTCAACTGATTGCATAACTTGCGAACTATAGGCCATCGAAATTTTTGTAAACAAAAGTTTGTGCGACTTTAGCTCCCAAACGGAATAAAAGCTAAAGCTGAAATAGCCTTCATTCTATTTCACTTATTTGTGTCTACACATGTATATGTTTTGCAGAGACTCAAAGCTCTTGAGAATGGAGAAAATGAGGTGTCAATTTTGCATTGGACCCTATGGGAAAATGCATTAAACGCCTACTGCTCCGACGTTCAGCGACCGATAACATCCATCTTTACACTGTAAACGGTAATTACATAGGTACATGCCTGGGGCAAATAACAGCGCAAATAATTGTCCATGTGCAGAGTAATAAAGGAGCAAACTTTTATATATGGGCCTGCAGTGGAAGTTATTCTTAAAAGGTGACTTTCACGAATCGTTCTGAAACTGTGCTAAATTACAGATAATTCCCATATATTTCTTGGGAGAAAGTGCCCTGAAATTCTCCTTTCTCCGTTGTCGAGATATTCGAGGGCAAAGTCGTGCAGTTTTCGACTTCCAGGGGCTATAACTCGAAAACTAAAGAACGAGAATTTTTGGCACATATGGTCAATTGAATGTTTATCCCAACCCTCTCATTTGGCACTAGTTTCAGCCCGAATTGTGCAAGTCACCTAAGGTCACGAATCGTCCCGAACGTGTAGCCCAAATTGTGAAAATTTCAAACCGCTACTGCTTGCTTGTTTGAGTAGGTAGCCATCTGAAACTTGGCATATATAAAGGTCATTAACATGTCTACATGCATGCACAATCTTATGTCAACTGATTGCATAACTTGCGAACTATAGGCCATCGAAATTTTTGTAAACAAAAGTTTGTGCGACTTTAGCTCCCAAATGGAATAAAAGCTAAAGCTGAAATAGCCTTCATTCTATTTCACTTATTTGTGTCTACACATGTATATGTTTTGCAGAGACTCAAAGCTCTTGAGAATGGAGAAAATGAGGTGTCAATTTTGCATTGGACCCTATGGGAAAATGCATTAAACGCCTACTGCTCCGACGTTCAGCGACCGATAACATCCATCTTTACACTGTAAACGGTAATTACATAGGTACATGCCTGGGGCAAATAACAGCGCAAATAATTGTCCATGTGCAGAGTAATAAAGGAGCAAACTTTTATATATGGGCCTGCAGTGGAAGTTATTCTTAAAAGGTGACTTTCACGAATCGTTCTGAAACTGTGCTAAATTACAGATAATTCCCATATATTTCTTGGGAGAAAGTGCCCTGAAATTCTCCTTTCTCCGTTGTCGAGATATTCGAGGGCAAAGTCGTGCAGTTTTCGACTTCCAGGGGCTATAACTCGAAAACTAAAGAACGAGAATTTTTGGCACATATGGTCAATTGAATGTTTATCCCAACCCTCTCATTTGGCACTAGTTTCAGCCCGAATTGTGCAAGTCACCTAAGGTCACGAATCGTCCCGAACGTGTAGCCCAAATTGTGAAAATTTCAAACCGCTACTGCTTGCTTGTTTGAGTAGGTAGCCATCTGAAACTTGGCATATATAAAGGTCATTAACATGTCTACACGCATGCACAATCTTATGTCAACTGATTGCATAACTTGCGAACTATAGGCCATCGAAATTTTTGTAAACAAAAGTTTGTGCGACTTTAGCTCCCAAACGGAATAAAAGCTAAAGCTGAAATAGCCTTCATTCTATTTCACTTATTTGTGTCTACACATGTATATGTTTTGCAGAGACTCAAAGCTCTTGAGAATGGAGAAAATGAGGTGTCAATTTTGCATTGGACCCTATGGGAAAATGCATTAAACGCCTACTGCTCCGACGTTCAGCGACCGATAACATCCATCTTTACACTGTAAACGGTAATTACATAGGTACATGCCTGGGGCAAATAACAGCGCAAATAATTGTCCATGTGCAGAGTAATAAAGGAGCAAACTTTTATATATGGGCCTGCAGTGGAAGTTATTCTTAAAAGGTGACTTTCACGAATCGTTCTGAAACTGTGCTAAATTACAGATAATTCCCATATATTTCTTTGGAGAAAGTGCCCTGAAATTCTCCTTTCTCCGTTGTCGAGATATTCGAGGGCAAAGTCGTGCAGTTTTCGACTTCCAGGGGCTATAACTCGAAAACTAAAGAACGAGAATTTTTGGCACATATGGTCAATTGAATGTTTATCCCAACCCTCTCATTTGGCACTAGTTTCAGCCCGAATTGTGCAAGTCACCTAAGGTCACGAATCGTCCCGAACGTGTAGCCCAAAGTGTGAAAATTTCAAACCGCTACTGCTTGCTTGTTTGAGTAGGTAGCCATCTGAAACTTGGCATATATAAAGGTCATTAACATGTCTACATGCATGCACAATCTTATGTCAACTGATTGCATAACTTGCGAACTATAGGCCATCGAAATTTTTGTAAACAAAAGTTTGTGCGACTTTAGCTCCCAAACGGAATAAAAGCTAAAGCTGAAATAGCCTTCATTCTATTTCACTTATTTGTGTCTACACATGTATATGTTTTGCAGAGACTCAAAGCTCTTGAGAATGGAGAAAATGAGGTGTCAATTTTGCATTGGACCCTATGGGAAAATGCATTAAACGCCTACTGCTCCGACGTTCAGCGACCGATAACATCCATCTTTACACTGTAAACGGTAATTACATAGGTACATGCCTGGGGCAAATAACAGCGCAAATAATTGTCCATGTGCAGAGTAATAAAGGAGCAAACTTTTATATATGGGCCTGCAGTGGAAGTTATTCTTAAAAGGTGACTTTCACGAATCGTTCTGAAACTGTGCTAAATTACAGATAATTCCCATATATTTCTTGGGAGAAAGTGCCCTGAAATTCTCCTTTCTCCGTTGTCGAGATATTCGAGGGCAAAGTCGTGCAGTTTTCGACTTCCAGGGGCTATAACTCGAAAACTAAAGAACGAGAATTTTTGGCACATATGGTCAATTGAATGTTTATCCCAACCCTCTCATTTGGCACTAGTTTCAGCCCGAATTGTGCAAGTCACCTAAGGTCACGAATCGTCCCGAACGTGTAGCCCAAATTGTGAAAAATTCAAACCGCTACTGCTTGCTTGTTTGAGTAGGTAGCCATCTGAAACTTGGCATATATAAAGGTCATTAACATGTCTACATGCATGCACAATCTTATGTCAACTGATTGCATAACTTGCGAACTATAGGCCATCGAAATTTTTGTAAACAAAAGTTTGTGCGACTTTAGCTCCCAAACGGAATAAAAGCTAAAGCTGAAATAGCCTTCATTCTATTTCACTTATTTGTGTCTACACATGTATATGTTTTGCAGAGACTCAAAGCTCTTGAGAATGGAGAAAATGAGGTGTCAATTTTGCATTGGACCCTATGGGAAAATGCATTAAACGCCTACTGCTCCGACGTTCAGCGACCGATAACATCCATCTTTACACTGTAAACGGTAATTACATAGGTACATGCCTGGGGCAAATAACAGCGCAAATAATTGTCCATGTGCAGAGTAATAAAGGAGCAAACTTTTATATATGGGCCTGCAGTGGAAGTTATTCTTAAAAGGTGACTTTCACGAATCGTTCTGAAACTGTGCTAAATTACAGATAATTCCCATATATTTCTTGGGAGAAAGTGCCCTGAAATTCTCCTTTCTCCGTTGTCGAGATATTCGAGGGCAAAGTCGTGCAGTTTTCGACTTCCAGGGGCTATAACTCGAAAACTAAAGAACGAGAATTTTTGGCACATATGGTCAATTGAATGTTTATCCCAACCCTCTCATTTGGCACTAGTTTCAGCCCGAATTGTGCAAGTCACCTAAGGTCACGAATCGTCCCGAACGTGTAGCCCAAATTGTGAAAATTTCAAACCGCTACTGCTTGCTTGTTTGAGTAGGTAGCCATCTGAAACTTGGCATATATAAAGGTCATTAACATGTCTACATGCATGCACAATCTTATGTCAACTGATTGCATAACTTGCGAACTATAGGCCATCGAAATTTTTGTAAACAAAAGTTTGTGCGACTTTAGCTCCCAAACGGAATAAAAGCTAAAGCTAAAATAGCCTTCATTCTATTTCACTTATTTGTGTCTACACATGTATATGTTTTGCAGAGACTCAAAGCTCTTGAGAATGGAGAAAATGAGGTGTCAATTTTGCATTGGACCCTATGGGAAAATGCATTAAACGCCTACTGCTCCGACGTTCAGCGACCGATAACATCCATCTTTACACTGTAAACGGTAATTACATAGGTACATGCCTGGGGCAAATAACAGCGCAAATAATTGTCCATGTGCAGAGTAATAAAGGAGCAAACTTTTATATATGGGCCTGCAGTGGAAGTTATTCTTAAAAGGTGACTTTCACGAATCGTTCTGAAACTGTGCTAAATTACAGATAATTCCCTTATATTTCTTGGGAGAAAGTGCCCTGAAATTCTCCTTTCTCCGTTGTCGAGATATTCGAGGGCAAAGTCGTGCAGTTTTCGACTTCCAGGGGCTATAACTCGAAAACTAAAGAACGAGAATTTTTGGCACATATGGTCAATTGAATGTTTATCCCAACCCTCTCATTTGGCACTAGTTTCAGCCCGAATTGTGCAAGTCACCTAAGGTCACGAATCGTCCCGAACGTGTAGCCCAAATTGTGAAAATTTCAAACCGCTACTGCTTGCTTGTTTGAGTAGGTAGCCATCTGAATCTTGGCATATATAAAGGTCATTAACATGTCTACATGCATGCACAATCTTATGTCAACTGATTGCATAACTTGCGAACTATAGGCTATCGAAATTTTTGTAAACAAAAGTTTGTGCGACTTTAGCTCCCAAACGGAATAAAAGCTAAAGCTGAAATAGCCTTCATTCTATTTCACTTATTTGTGTCTACACATGTATATGTTTTGCAGAGACTCAAAGCTCTTGAGAATGGAGAAAATGAGGTGTCAATTTTGCATTGGACCCTATGGGAAAATGCATTAAACGCCTACTGCTCCGACGTTCAGCGACCGATAACATCCATCTTTACACTGTAAACGGTAATTACATAGGTACATGCCTGGGGCAAATAACAGCGCAAATAATTGTCCATGTGCAGAGTAATAAAGGAGCAAACTTTTATATATGGGCCTGCAGTGGAAGTTATTCTTAAAAGGTGACTTTCACGAATCGTTCTGAAACTGTGCTAAATTACAGATAATTCCCATATATTTCTTGGGAGAAAGTGCCCTGAAATTCTCCTTTCTCCGTTGTCGAGATATTCGAGGGCAAAGTCGTGCAGTTTTCGACTTCCAGGGGCTATAACTCGAAAACTAAAGAACGAGAATTTTTAGCACATATGGTCAATTGAATGTTTATCCCAACCCTCTCATTTGGCACTAGTTTCAGCCCGAATTGTGCAAGTCACCTAAGGTCACGAATCGTCCCGAACGTGTAGCCCAAATTGTGAAAATTTCAAACCGCTACTGCTTGCTTGTTTGAGTAGGTAGCCATCTGAAACTTGGCATATATAAAGGTCATTAACATGTCTACATGCATGCACAATCTTATGTCAACTGATTGCATAACTTGCGAACTATAGGCCATCGAAATTTTTGTAAACAAAAGTTTGTGCGACTTTAGCTCCCAAACGGAATAAAAGCTAAAGCTGAAATAGCCTTCATTCTATTTCACTTATTTGTGTCTACACATGTATATGTTTTGCAGAGACTCAAAGCTCTTGAGAATGGAGAAAATGAGGTGTCAATTTTGCATTGGACCCTATGGGAAAATGCATTAAACGCCTACTGCTCCGACGTTCAGCGACCGATAACATCCATCTTTACACTGTAAACGGTAATTACATAGGTACATGCCTGGGGCAAATAACAGCGCAAATAATTGTCCATGTGCAGAGTAATAAAGGAGCAAACTTTTATATATGGGCCTGCAGTGGAAGTTATTCTTAAAAGGTGACTTTCACGAATCGTTCTGAAACTGTGCTAAATTACAGATAATTCCCATATATTTCTTGGGAGAAAGTGCCCTGAAATTCTCCTTTCTCCGTTGTCGAGATATTCGAGGGCAAAGTCGTGCAGTTTTCGACTTCCAGGGGCTATAACTCGAAAACTAAAGAACGAGAATTTTTGGCACATATGGTCAATTGAATGTTTATCCCAACCCTCTCATTTGGCACTAGTTTCAGCCCGAATTGTGCAAGTCACCTAAGGTCACGAATCGTCCCGAACGTGTAGCCCAAATTGTGAAAATTTCAAACCGCTACTGCTTGCTTGTTTGAGTAGGTAGCCATCTGAAACTTGGCATATATAAAGGTCATTAACATGTCTACATGCATGCACAATCTTATGTCAACTGATTGCATAACTTGCGAACTATAGGCCATCGAAATTTTTGTAAACAAAAGTTTGTGCGACTTTAGCTCCCAAACGGAATAAAAGCTAAAGCTGAAATAGCCTTCATTCTATTTCACTTATTTGTGTCTACACATGTATATGTTTTGCAGAGACTCAAAGCTCTTGAGAATGGAGAAAATGAGGTGTCAATTTTGCATTGGACCCTATGGGAAAATGCATTAAACGCCTACTGCTCCGACGTTCAGCGACCGATAACATCCATCTTTACACTGTAAACGGTAATTACATAGGTACATGCCTGGGGCAAATAACAGCGCAAATAATTGTCCATGTGCAGAGTAATAAAGGAGCAAACTTTTATATATGGGCCTGCAGTGGAAGTTATTCTTAAAAGGTGACTTTCACGAATCGTTCTGAAAATGTGCTAAATTACAGATAATTCCCATATATTTCTTGGGAGAAAGTGCCCTGAAATTCTCCTTTCTCCGTTGTCGAGATATTCGAGGGCAAAGTCGTGCAGTTTTCGACTTCCAGGGGCTATAACTCGAAAACTAAAGAACGAGAATTTTTGGCACATATGGTCAATTGAATGTTTATCCCAACCCTCTCATTTGGCACTAGTTTCAGCCCGAATTGTGCAAGTCACCTAAGGTCACGAATCGTCCCGAACGTGTAGCCCAAATTGTGAAAATTTCAAACCGCTACTGCTTGCTTGTTTGAGTAGGTAGCCATCTGAAACTTGGCATATATAAAGGTCATTAACATGTCTACATGCATGCACAATCTTATGTCAACTGATTGCATAACTTGCGAACTATAGGCCATCGAAATTTTTGTAAACAAAAGTTTGTGCGACTTTAGCTCCCAAACGGAATAAAAGCTAAAGCTGAAATAGCCTTCATTCTATTTCACTTATTTGTGTCTACACATGTATATGTTTTGCAGAGACTCAAAGCTCTTGAGAATGGAGAAAATGAGGTGTCAATTTTGCATTGGACCCTATGGGAAAATGCATTAAACGCCTACTGCTCCGACGTTCAGCGACCGATAACATCCATCTTTACACTGTAAACGGTAATTACATAGGTACATGCCTGGGGCAAATAACAGCGCAAATAATTGTCCATGTGCAGAGTAATAAAGGAGCAAACTTTTATATATGGGCCTGCAGTGGAAGTTATTCTTAAAAGGTGACTTTCACGAATCGTTCTGAAACTGTGCTAAATTACAGATAATTCCCATATATTTCTTGGGAGAAAGTGCCCTGAAATTCTCCTTTCTCCGTTGTCGAGATATTCGAGGGCAAAGTCGTGCAGTTTTCGACTTCCAGGGGCTATAACTCGAAAACTAAAGAACGAGAATTTTTGGCACATATGGTCAATTGAATGTTTATCCCAACCCTCTCATTTGGCACTAGTTTCAGCCCGAATTGTGCAAGTCACCTAAGGTCACGAATCGTCCCGAACGTGTAGCCCAAATTGTGAAAATTTCAAACCGCTACTGCTTGCTTGTTTGAGTAGGTAGCCATCTGAAACTTGGCATATATAAAGGTCATTAACATGTCTACATGCATGCACAATCTTATGTCAACTGATTGCATAACTTGCGAACTATAGGCCATCGAAATTTTTGTAAACAAAAGTTTGTGCGACTTTAGCTCCCAAACGGAATAAAAGCTAAAGCTGAAATAGCCTTCATTCTATTTCACTTATTTGTGTCTACACATGTATATGTTTTGCAGAGACTCAAAGCTCTTGAGAATGGAGAAAATGAGGTGTCAATTTTGCATTGGACCCTATGGGAAAATGCATTAAACGCCTACTGCTCCGACGTTCAGCGACCGATAACATCCATCTTTACACTGTAAACGGTAATTACATAGGTACATGCCTGGGGCAAATAACAGCGCAAATAATTGTCCATGTGCAGAGTAATAAAGGAGCAAACTTTTATATATGGGCCTGCAGTGGAAGTTATTCTTAAAAGGTGACTTTCACGAATCGTTCTGAAACTGTGCTAAATTACAGATAATTCCCATATATTTCTTGGGAGAAAGTGCCCTGAAATTCTCCTTTCTCCGTTGTCGAGATATTCGAGGGCAAAGTCGTGCAGTTTTCGACTTCCAGGGGCTATAACTCGAAAACTAAAGAACGAGAATTTTTGGCACATATGGTCAATTGAATGTTTATCCCAACCCTCTCATTTGGCACTAGTTTCAGCCCGAATTGTGCAAGTCACCTAAGGTCACGAATCGTCCCGAACGTGTAGCCCAAATTGTGAAAATTTCAAACCGCTACTGCTTGCTTGTTTGAGTAGGTAGCCATCTGAAACTTGGCATATATAAAGGTCATTAACATGTCTACATGCATGCACAATCTTATGTCAACTGATTGCATAACTTGCGAACTATAGGCCATCGAAATTTTTGTAAACAAAAGTTTGTGCGACTTTAGCTCCCAAACGGAATAAAAGCTAAAGCTGAAATAGCCTTCATTCTATTTCACTTATTTGTGTCTACACATGTATATGTTGTGCAGAGACTCAAAGCTGTTGAGAATGGAGAAAATGAGGTGTCAATTTTGCATTGGACCCTATGGGAAAATGCATTAAACGCCTACTGCTCCGACGTTCAGCGACCGATAACATCCATCTTTACACTGTAAACGGTAATTACATAGGTACATGCCTGGGGCAAATAACAGCGCAAATAATTGTCCATGTGCAGAGTAATAAAGGAGCAAACTTTTATATATGGGCCTGCAGTGGAAGTTATTCTTAAAAGGTGACTTTCACGAATCGTTCTGAAACTGTGCTAAATTACAGATAATTCCCATATATTTCTTGGGAGAAAGTGCCCTGAAATTCTCCTTTCTCCGTTGTCGAGATATTCGAGGGCAAAGTCGTGCAGTTTTCGACTTCCAGGGGCTATAACTCGAAAACTAAAGAACGAGAATTTTTGGCACATATGGTCAATTGAATGTTTATCCCAACCCTCTCATTTGGCACTAGTTTCAGCCCGAATTGTGCAAGTCACCTAAGGTCACGAATCGTCCCGAACGTGTAGCCCAAATTGTGAAAATTTCAAACCGCTACTGCTTGCTTGTTTGAGTAGGTAGCCATCTGAAACTTGGCATATATAAAGGTCATTAACATGTCTACATGCATGCACAATCTTATGTCAACTGATTGCATAACTTGCGAACTATAGGCCATCGAAATTTTTGTAAACAAAAGTTTGTGCGACTTTAGCTCCCAAACGGAATAAAAGCTAAAGCTGAAATAGCCTTCATTCTATTTCACTTATTTGTGTCTACACATGTATATGTTTTGCAGAGACTCAAAGCTCTTGAGAATGGAGAAAATGAGGTGTCAATTTTGCATTGGACCCTATGGGAAAATGCATTAAACGCCTACTGCTCCGACGTTCAGCGACCGATAACATCCATCTTTACACTGTAAACGGTAATTACATAGGTACATGCCTGGGGCAAATAACAGCGCAAATAATTGTCCATGTGCAGAGTAATAAAGGAGCAAACTTTTATATATGGGCCTGCAGTGGAAGTTATTCTTAAAAGGTGACTTTCACGAATCGTTCTGAAACTGTGCTAAATTACAGATAATTCCCATATATTTCTTGGGAGAAAGTGCCCTGAAATTCTCCTTTCTCCGTTGTCGAGATATTCGAGGGCAAAGTCGTGCAGTTTTCGACTTCCAGGGGCTATAACTCGAAAACTAAAGAACGAGAATTTTTGGCACATATGGTCAATTGAATGTTTATCCCAACCCTCTCATTTGGCACTAGTTTCAGCCCGAATTGTGCAAGTCACCTAAGGTCACGAATCGTCCCGAACGTGTAGCCCAAATTGTGAAAATTTCAAACCGCTACTGCTTGCTTGTTTGAGTAGGTAGCCATCTGAAACTTGGCATATATAAAGGTCATTAACATGTCTACATGCATGCACAATCTTATGTCAACTGATTGCATAACTTGCGAACTATAGGCCATCGAAATTTTTGTAAACAAAAGTTTGTGCGACTTTAGCTCCCAAACGGAATAAAAGCTAAAGCTGAAATAGCCTTCATTCTATTTCACTTATTTGTGTCTACACATGTATATGTTTTGCAGAGACTCAAAGCTCTTGAGAATGGAGAAAATGAGGTGTCAATTTTGCATTGGACCCTATGGGAAAATGCATTAAACGCCTACTGCTCCGACGTTCAGCGACCGATAACATCCATCTTTACACTGTAAACGGTAATTACATAGGTACATGCCTGGGGCAAATAACAGCGCAAATAATTGTCCATGTGCAGAGTAATAAAGGAGCAAACTTTTATATATGGGCCTGCAGTGGAAGTTATTCTTAAAAGGTGACTTTCACGAATCGTTCTGAAACTGTGCTAAATTACAGATAATTCCCATATATTTCTTGGGAGAAAGTGCCCTGAAATTCTCCTTTCTCCGTTGTCGAGATATTCGAGGGCAAAGTCGTGCAGTTTTCGACTTCCAGGGGCTATAACTCGAAAACTAAAGAACGAGAATTTTTGGCACATATGGTCAATTGAATGTTTATCCCAACCCTCTCATTTGGCACTAGTTTCAGCCCGAATTGTGCAAGTCACCTAAGGTCACGAATCGTCCCGAACGTGTAGCCCAAATTGTGAAAATTTCAAACCGCTACTGCTTGCTTGTTTGAGTAGGTAGCCATCTGAAACTTGGCATATATAAAGGTCATTAACATGTCTACATGCATGCACAATCTTATGTCAACTGATTGCATAACTTGCGAACTATAGGCCATCGAAATTTTTGTAAACAAAAGTTTGTGCGACTTTAGCTCCCAAACGGAATAAAAGCTAAAGCTGAAATAGCCTTCATTCTATTTCACTTATTTGTGTCTACACATGTATATGTTTTGCAGAGACTCAAAGCTCTTGAGAATGGAGAAAATGAGGTGTCAATTTTGCATTGGACCCTATGGGAAAATGCATTAAACGCCTACTGCTCCGACGTTCAGCGACCGATAACATCCATCTTTACACTGTAAACGGTAATTACATAGGTACATGCCTGGGGCAAATAACAGCGCAAATAATTGTCCATGTGCAGAGTAATAAAGGAGCAAACTTTTATATATGGGCCTGCAGTGGAAGTTATTCTTAAAAGGTGACTTTCACGAATCGTTCTGAAACTGTGCTAAATTACAGATAATTCCCATATATTTCTTGGGAGAAAGTGCCCTGAAATTCTCCTTTCTCCGTTGTCGAGATATTCGAGGGCAAAGTCGTGCAGTTTTCGACTTCCAGGGGCTATAACTCGAAAACTAAAGAACGAGAATTTTTGGCACATATGGTCAATTGAATGTTTATCCCAACCCTCTCATTTGGCACTAGTTTCAGCCCGAATTGTGCAAGTCACCTAAGGTCACGAATCGTCCCGAACGTGTAGCCCAAATTGTGAAAATTTCAAACCGCTACTGCTTGCTTGTTTGAGTAGGTAGCCATCTGAAACTTGGCATATATAAAGGTCATTAACATGTCTACATGCATGCACAATCTTATGTCAACTGATTGCATAACTTGCGAACTATAGGCCATCGAAATTTTTGTAAACAAAAGTTTGTGCGACTTTAGCTCCCAAACGGAATAAAAGCTAAAGCTGAAATAGCCTTCATTCTATTTCACTTATTTGTGTCTACACATGTATATGTTTTGCAGAGACTCAAAGCTCTTGAGAATGGAGAAAATGAGGTGTCAATTTTGCATTGGACCCTAAGGGAAAATGCATTAAACGCCTACTGCTCCGACGTTCAGCGACCGATAACATCCATCTTTACACTGTAAACGGTAATTACATAGGTACATGCCTGGGGCAAATAACAGCGCAAATAATTGTCCATGTGCAGAGTAATAAAGGAGCAAACTTTTATATATGGGCCTGCAGTGGAAGTTATTCTTAAAAGGTGACTTTCACGAATCGTTCTGAAACTGTGCTAAATTACAGATAATTCCCATATATTTCTTGGGAGAAAGTGCCCTGAAATTCTCCTTTCTCCGTTGTCGAGATATTCGAGGGCAAAGTCGTGCAGTTTTCGACTTCCAGGGGCTATAACTCGAAAACTAAAGAACGAGAATTTTTGGCACATATGGTCAATTGAATGTTTATCCCAACCCTCTCATTTGGCACTAGTTTCAGCCCGAATTGTGCAAGTCACCTAAGGTCACGAATCGTCCCGAACGTGTAGCCCAAATTGTGAAAATTTCAAACCGCTACTGCTTGCTTGTTTGAGTAGGTAGCCATCTGAAACTTGGCATATATAAAGGTCATTAACATGTCTACATGCATGCACAATCTTATGTCAACGGATTGCATAACTTGCGAACTATAGGCCATCGAAATTTTTGTAAACAAAAGTTTGTGCGACTTTAGCTCCCAAACGGAATAAAAGCTAAAGCTGAAATAGCCTTCATTCTATTTCACTTATTTGTGTCTACACATGTATATGTTTTGCAGAGACTCAAAGCTCTTGAGAATGGAGAAAATGAGGTGTCAATTTTGCATTGGACCCTATGGGAAAATGCATTAAACGCCTACTGCTCCGACGTTCAGCGACCGATAACATCCATCTTTACACTGTAAACGGTAATTACATAGGTACATGCCTGGGGCAAATAACAGCGCAAATAATTGTCCATGTGCAGAGTAATAAAGGAGCAAACTTTTATATATGGGCCTGCAGTGGAAGTTATTCTTAAAAGGTGACTTTCACGAATCGTTCTGAAACTGTGCTAAATTACAGATAATTCCCATATATTTCTTGGGAGAAAGTGCCCTGAAATTCTCCTTTCTCCGTTGTCGAGATATTCGAGGGCAAAGTCGTGCAGTTTTCGATTTCCAGGGGCTATAACTCGAAAACTAAAGAACGAGAATTTTTGGCACATATGGTCAATTGAATGTTTATCCCAACCCTCTCATTTGGCACTAGTTTCAGCCCGAATTGTGCAAGTCACCTAAGGTCACGAATCGTCCCGAACGTGTAGCCCAAATTGTGAAAATTTCAAACCGCTACTGCTTGCTTGTTTGAGTAGGTAGCCATCTGAAACTTGGCATATATAAAGGTCATTAACATGTCTACATGCATGCACAATCTTATGTCAACTGATTGCATAACTTGCGAACTATAGGCCATCGAAATTTTTGTAAACAAAAGTTTGTGCGACTTTAGCTCCCAAACGGAATAAAAGCTAAAGCTGAAATAGCCTTCATTCTATTTCACTTATTTGTGTCTACACATGTATATGTTTTGCAGAGACTCAAAGCTCTTGAGAATGGAGAAAATGAGGTGTCAATTTTGCATTGGACCCTATGGGAAAATGCATTAAACGCCTACTGCTCCGACGTTCAGCGACCGATAACATCCATCTTTACACTGTAAACGGTAATTACATAGGTACATGCCTGGGGCAAATAACAGCGCAAATAATTGTCCATGTGCAGAGTAATAAAGGAGCAAACTTTTATATATGGGCCTGCAGTGGAAGTTATTCTTAAAAGGTGACTTTCACGAATCGTTCTGAAACTGTGCTAAATTACAGATAATTCCCATATATTTCTTGGGAGAAAGTGCCCTGAAATTCTCCTTTCTCCGTTGTCGAGATATTCGAGGGCAAAGTCGTGCAGTTTTCGACTTCCAGGGGCTATAACTCGAAAACTAAAGAACGAGAATTTTTGGCACATATGGTCAATTGAATGTTTATCCCAACCCTCTCATTTGGCACTAGTTTCAGCCCGAATTGTGCAAGTCACCTAAGGTCACGAATCGTCCCGAACGTGTAGCCCAAATTGTGAAAATTTCAAACCGCTACTGCTTGCTTGTTTGAGTAGGTAGCCATCTGAAACTTGGCATATATAAAGGTCATTAACATGTCTACATGCATGCACAATCTTATGTCAACTGATTGCATAACTTGCGAACTATAGGCCATCGAAATTTTTGTAAACAAAAGTTTGTGCGACTTTAGCTCCCAAACGGAATAAAAGCTAAAGCTGAAATAGCCTTCATTCTATTTCACTTATTTGTGTCTACACATGTATATGTTTTGCAGAGACTCAAAGCTCTTGAGAATGGAGAAAATGAGGTGTCAATTTTGCATTGGACCCTAAGGGAAAATGCATTAAACGCCTACTGCTCCGACGTTCAGCGACCGATAACATCCATCTTTACACTGTAAACGGTAATTACATAGGTACATGCCTGGGGCAAATAACAGCGCAAATAATTGTCCATGTGCAGAGTAATAAAGGAGCAAACTTTTATATATGGGCCTGCAGTGGAAGTTATTCTTAAAAGGTGACTTTCACGAATCGTTCTGAAACTGTGCTAAATTACAGATAATTCCCATATATTTCTTAAGAGAAAGTGCCCTGAAATTCTCCTTTCTCCGTTGTCGAGATATTCGAGGGCAAAGTCGTGCAGTTTTCGACTTCCAGGGGCTATAACTCGAAAACTAAAGAACGAGAATTTTTGGCACATATGGTCAATTGAATGTTTATCCCAACCCTCTCATTTGGCACTAGTTTCAGCCCGAATTGTGCAAGTCACCTAAGGTCACGAATCGTCCCGAACGTGTAGCCCAAATTGTGAAAATTTCAAACCGCTACTGCTTGCTTGTTTGAGTAGGTAGCCATCTGAAACTTGGCATATATAAAGGTCATTAACATGTCTACATGCATGCACAATCTTATGTCAACTGATTGCATAACTTGCGAACTATAGGCCATCGAAATTTTTGTAAACAAAAGTTTGTGCGACTTTAGCTCCCAAACGGAATAAAAGCTAAAGCTGAAATAGCCTTCATTCTATTTCACTTATTTGTGTCTACACATGTATATGTTTTGCAGAGACTCAAAGCTCTTGAGAATGGAGAAAATGAGGTGTCAATTTTGCATTGGACCCTATGGGAAAATGCATTAAACGCCTACTGCTCCGACGTTCAGCGACCGATAACATCCATCTTTACACTGTAAACGGTAATTACATAGGTACATGCCTGGGGCAAATAACAGCGCAAATAATTGTCCATGTGCAGAGTAATAAAGGAGCAAACTTTTATATATGGGCCTGCAGTGGAAGTTATTCTTAAAATGTGACTTTCACGAATCGTTCTGAAACTGTGCTAAATTACAGATAATTCCCATATATTTCTTGGGAGAAAGTGCCCTGAAATTCTCCTTTCTCCGTTGTCGAGATATTCGAGGGCAAAGTCGTGCAGTTTTCGACTTCCAGGGGCTATAACTCGAAAACTAAAGAACGAGAATTTTTGGCACATATGGTCAATTGAATGTTTATCCCAACCCTCTCATTTGGCACTAGTTTCAGCCCGAATTGTGCAAGTCACCTAAGGTCACGAATCGTCCCGAACGTGTAGCCCAAATTGTGAAAATTTCAAACCGCTACTGCTTGCTTGTTTGAGTAGGTAGCCATCTGAAACTTGGCATATATAAAGGTCATTAACATGTCTACATGCATGCACAATCTTATGTCAACTGATTGCATAACTTGCGAACTATAGGCCATCGAAATTTTTGTAAACAAAAGTTTGTGCGACTTTAGCTCCCAAACGGAATAAAAGCTAAAGCTGAAATAGCCTTCATTCTATTTCACTTATTTGTGTCTACACATGTATATGTTTTGCAGAGACTCAAAGCTCTTGAGAATGGAGAAAATGAGGTGTCAATTTTGCATTGGACCCTATGGGAAAATGCATTAAACGCCTACTGCTCCGACGTTCAGCGACCGATAACATCCATCTTTACACTGTAAACGGTAATTACATAGGTACATGCCTGGGGCAAATAACAGCGCAAATAATTGTCCATGTGCAGAGTAATAAAGGAGCAAACTTTTATATATGGGCCTGCAGTGGAAGTTATTCTTAAAAGGTGACTTTCACGAATCGTTCTGAAACTGTGCTAAATTACAGATAATTCCCATATATTTCTTGGGAGAAAGTGCCCTGAAATTCTCCTTTCTCCGTTGTCGAGATATTCGAGGGCAAAGTCGTGCAGTTTTCGACTTCCAGGGGCTATAACTCGAAAACTAAAGAACGAGAATTTTTGGCACATATGGTCAATTGAATGTTTATCCCAACCCTCTCATTTGGCACTAGTTTCAGCCCGAATTGTGCAAGTCACCTAAGGTCACGAATCGTCCCGAACGTGTAGCCCAAATTGTGAAAATTTCAAACCGCTACTGCTTGCTTGTTTGAGTAGGTAGCCATCTGAAACTTGGCATATATAAAGGTCATTAACATGTCTACATGCATGCACAATCTTATGTCAACTGATTGCATAACTTGCGAACTATAGGCCATCGAAATTTTTGTAAACAAAAGTTTGTGCGACTTTAGCTCCCAAACGGAATAAAAGCTAAAGCTGAAATAGCCTTCATTCTATTTCACTTATTTGTGTCTACACATGTATATGTTTTGCAGAGACTCAAAGCTCGTGAGAATGGAGAAAATGAGGTGTCAATTTTGCATTGGACCCTATGGGAAAATGCATTAAACGCCTACTGCTCCGACGTTCAGCGACCGATAACATCCATCTTTACACTGTAAACGGTAATTACATAGGTACATGCCTGGGGCAAATAACAGCGCAAATAATTGTCCATGTGCAGAGTAATAAAGGAGCAAACTTTTATATATGGGCCTGCAGTGGAAGTTATTCTTAAAAGGTGACTTTCACGAATCGTTCTGAAACTGTGCTAAATTACAGATAATTCCCATATATTTCTTGGGAGAAAGTGCCCTGAAATTCTCCTTTCTCCGTTGTCGAGATATTCGAGGGCAAAGTCGTGCAGTTTTCGACTTCCAGGGGCTATAACTCGAAAACTAAAGAACGAGAATTTTTGGCACATATGGTCAATTGAATGTTTATCCCAACCCTCTCATTTGGCACTAGTTTCAGCCCGAATTGTGCAAGTCACCTAAGGTCACGAATCGTCCCGAACGTGTAGCCCAAATTGTGAAAATTTCAAACCGCTACTGCTTGCTTGTTTGAGTAGGTAGCCATCTGAAACTTGGCATATATAAAGGTCATTAACATGTCTACATGCATGCACAATCTTATGTCAACGGATTGCATAACTTGCGAACTATAGGCCATCGAAATTTTTGTAAACAAAAGTTTGTGCGACTTTAGCTCCCAAACGGAATAAAAGCTAAAGCTGAAATAGCCTTCATTCTATTTCACTTATTTGTGTCTACACATGTATATGTTTTGCAGAGACTCAAAGCTCTTTAGAATGGAGAAAATGAGGTGTCAATTTTGCATTGGACCCTATGGGAAAATGCATTAAACGCCTACTGCTCCGACGTTCAGCGACCGATAACAAATATCTTTACACTGTAAACGGTAATTACATAGGTACATGCCTGGGGCAAATAACAGCGCAAATAATTGTCCATGTGCAGAGTAATAAAGGAGCAAACTTTTATATATGGGCCTGCAGTGGAAGTTATTCTTAAAAGGTGACTTTCACGAATCGTTCTGAAACTGTGCTAAATTACAGATAATTCCCATATATTTCTTGGGAGAAATTGCCCTGAAATTCTCCTTTCTCCGTTGTCGAGATATTCGAGGGCAAAGTCGTGCAGTTTTCGACTTCCAGGGGCTATAACTCGAAAACTAAAGAACGAGAATTTTTGGCACATATGGTCAATTGAATGTTTATCCCAACCCTCTCATTTGGCACTAGTTTCAGCCCGAATTGTGCAAGTCACCTAAGGTCACGAATCGTCCCGAACGTGTAGCCCAAATTGTGAAAATTTCAAACCGCTACTGCTTGCTTGTTTGAGTAGGTAGCCATCTGAAACTTGGCATATATAAAGGTCATTAACATGTCTACATGCATGCACAATCTTATGTCAACTGATTGCATAACTTGCGAACTATAGGCCATCGAAATTTTTGTAAACAAAAGTTTGTGCGACTTTAGCTCCCAAACGGAATAAAAGCTAAAGCTGAAATAGCCTTCATTCTATTTAACTTATTTGTGTCTACACATGTATATGTTTTGCAGAGACTCAAAGCTCTTGAGAATGGAGAAAATGAGGTGTCAATTTTGCATTGGACCCTATGGGAAAATGCATTAAACGCCTACTGCTCCGACGTTCAGCGACCGATAACATCCATCTTTACACTGTAAACGGTAATTACATAGGTACATGCCTGGGGCAAATAACAGCGCAAATAATTGTCCATGTGCAGAGTAATAAAGGAGCAAACTTTTATATATGGGCCTGCAGTGGAAGTTATTCTTAAAAGGTGACTTTCACGAATCGTTCTGAAACTGTGCTAAATTACAGATAATTCCCATATATTTCTTGGGAGAAAGTGCCCTGAAATTCTCCTTTCTCCGTTGTCGAGATATTCGAGGGCAAAGTCGTGCAGTTTTCGACTTCCAGGGGCTATAACTCGAAAACTAAAGAACGAGAATTTTTGGCACATATGGTCAATTGAATGTTTATCCCAACCCTCTCATTTGGCACTAGTTTCAGCCCGAATTGTGCAAGTCACCTAAGGTCACGAATCGTCCCGAACGTGTAGCCCAAATTGTGAAAATTTCAAACCGCTACTGCTTGCTTGTTTGAGTAGGTAGCCATCTGAAACTTGGCATATATAAAGGTCATTAACATGTCTACATGCATGCACAATCTTATGTCAACTGATTGCATAACTTGCGAACTATAGGCCATCGAAATTTTTGTAAACAAAAGTTTGTGCGACTTTAGCTCCCAAACGGAATAAAAGCTAAAGCTGAAATAGCCTTCATTCTATTTCACTTATTTGTGTCTACACATGTATATGTTTTGCAGAGACTCAAAGCTCTTGAGAATGGAGAAAATGAGGTGTCAATTTTGCATTGGACCCTATGGGAAAATGCATTAAACGCCTACTGCTCCGACGTTCAGCGACCGATAACATCCATCTTTACACTGTAAACGGTAATTACATAGGTACATGCCTGGGGCAAATAACAGCGCAAATAATTGTCCATGTGCAGAGTAATAAAGGAGCAAACTTTTATATATGGGCCTGCAGTGGAAGTTATTCTTAAAAGGTGACTTTCACGAATCGTTCTGAAACTGTGCTAAATTACAGATAATTCCCATATATTTCTTGGGAGAAAGTGCCCTGAAATTCTCCTTTCTCCGTTGTCGAGATATTCGAGGGCAAAGTCGTGCAGTTTTCGACTTCCAGGGGCTATAACTCGAAAACTAAAGAACGAGAATTTTCGGCACATATGGTCAATTGAATGTTTATCCCAACCCTCTCATTTGGCACTAGTTTCAGCCCGAATTGTGCAAGTCACCTAAGGTCACGAATCGTCCCGAACGTGTAGCCCAAATTGTGAAAATTTCAAACCGCTACTGCTTGTTTGTTTGAGTATGTAGCCATCTGAAACTTGGCATATATAAAGGTCATTAACATGTCTACATGCATGCACAATCTTATGTCAACTGATTGCATAACTTGCGAACTATAGGCCATCGAAATTTTTGTAAACAAAAGTTTGTGCGACTTTAGCTCCCAAACGGAATAAAAGCTAAAGCTGAAATAGCCTTCATTCTATTTCACTTATTTGTGTCTACACATGTATATGTTTTGCAGAGACTCAAAGCTCTTGAGAATGGAGAAAATGAGGTGTCAATTTTGCATTGGACCCTATGGGAAAATGCATTAAACGCCTACTGCTCCGACGTTCAGCGACCGATAACATCCATCTTTACACTGTAAACGGTAATTACATAGGTACATGCCTGGGGCAAATAACAGCGCAAATAATTGTCCATGTGCAGAGTAATAAAGGAGCAAACTTTTATATATGGGCCTGCAGTGGAAGTTATTCTTAAAAGGTGACTTTCACGAATCGTTCTGAAACTGTGCTAAATTACAGATAATTCCCATATATTTCTTGGGAGAAAGTGCCCTGAAATTCTCCTTTCTCCGTTGTCGAGATATTCGAGGGCAAAGTCGTGCAGTTTTCGACTTCCAGGGGCTATAACTCGAAAACTAAAGAACGAGAATTTTTGGCACATATGGTCAATTGAATGTTTATCCCAACCCTCTCATTTGGCACTAGTTTCAGCCCGAATTGTGCAAGTCACCTAAGGTCACGAATCGTCCCGAACGTGTAGCCCAAATTGTGAAAATTTCAAACCGCTACTGCTTGCTTGTTTGAGTAGGTAGCCATCTGAAACTTGGCATATATAAAGGTCATTAACATGTCTACATGCATGCACAATCTTATGTCAACTGATTGCATAACTTGCGAACTATAGGCCATCGAAATTTTTGTAAACAAAAGTTTGTGCGACTTTAGCTCCCAAACGGAATAAAAGCTAAAGCTGAAATAGCCTTCATTCTATTTCACTTATTTGTGTCTACACATGTATATGTTTTGCAGAGACTCAAAGCTCTTGAGAATGGAGAAAATGAGGTGTCAATTTTGCATTGGACCCTATGGGAAAATGCATTAAACGCCTACTGCTCCGACGTTCAGCGACCGATAACATCCATCTTTACACTGTAAACGGTAATTACATAGGTACATGCCTGGGGCAAATAACAGCGCAAATAATTGTCCATGTGCAGAGTAATAAAGGAGCAAACTTTTATATATGGGCCTGCAGTGGAAGTTATTCTTAAAAGGTGACTTTCACGAATCGTTCTGAAACTGTGCTAAATTACAGATAATTCCCATATATTTCTTGGGAGAAAGTGCCCTGAAATTCTCCTTTCTCCGTTGTCGAGATATTCGAGGGCAAAGTCGTGCAGTTTTCGACTTCCAGGGGCTATAACTCGAAAACTAAAGAACGAGAATTTTTGGCACATATGGTCAATTGAATGTTTATCCCAACCCTCTCATTTGGCACTAGTTTCAGCCCGAATTGTGCAAGTCACCTAAGGTCACGAATCGTCCCGAACGTGTAGCCCAAATTGTGAAAATTTCAAACCGCTACTGCTTGCTTGTTTGAGTAGGTAGCCATCTGAAACTTGGCATATATAAAGGTCATTAACATGTCTACATGCATGCACAATCTTATGTCAACTGATTGCATAACTTGCGAACTATAGGCCATCGAAATTTTTGTAAACAAAAGTTTGTGCGACTTTAGCTCCCAAACGGAATAAAAGCTAAAGCTGAAATAGCCTTCATTCTATTTCACTTATTTGTGTCTACACATGTATATGTTTTGCAGAGACTCAAAGCTCTTGAGAATGGAGAAAATGAGGTGTCAATTTTGCATTGGACCCTATGGGAAAATGCATTAAACGCCTACTGCTCCGACGTTCAGCGACCGATAACATCCATCTTTACACTGTAAACGGTAATTACATAGGTACATGCCTGGGGCAAATAACAGCGCAAATAATTGTCCATGTGCAGAGTAATAAAGGAGCAAACTTTTATATATGGGCCTGCAGTGGAAGTTATTCTTAAAAGGTGACTTTCACGAATCGTTCTGAAACTGTGCTAAATTACAGATAATTCCCATATATTTCTTGGGAGAAAGTGCCCTGAAATTCTCCTTTCTCCGTTGTCGAGATATTCGAGGGCAAAGTCGTGCAGTTTTCGACTTCCAGGGGCTATAACTCGAAAACTAAAGAACGAGAATTTTCGGCACATATGGTCAATTGAATGTTTATCCCAACCCTCTCATTTGGCACTAGTTTCAGCCCGAATTGTGCAAGTCACCTAAGGTCACGAATCGTCCCGAACGTGTAGCCCAAATTGTGAAAATTTCAAACCGCTACTGCTTGTTTGTTTGAGTATGTAGCCATCTGAAACTTGGCATATATAAAGGTCATTAACATGTCTACATGCATGCACAATCTTATGTCAACTGATTGCATAACTTGCGAACTATAGGCCATCGAAATTTTTGTAAACAAAAGTTTGTGCGACTTTAGCTCCCAAACGGAATAAAAGCTAAAGCTGAAATAGCCTTCATTCTATTTCACTTATTTGTGTCTACACATGTATATGTTTTGCAGAGACTCAAAGCTCTTGAGAATGGAGAAAATGAGGTGTCAATTTTGCATTGGACCCTATGGGAAAATGCATTAAACGCCTACTGCTCCGACGTTCAGCGACCGATAACATCCATCTTTACACTGTAAACGGTAATTACATAGGTACATGCCTGGGGCAAATAACAGCGCAAATAATTGTCCATGTGCAGAGTAATAAAGGAGCAAACTTTTATATATGGGCCTGCAGTGGAAGTTATTCTTAAAAGGTGACTTTCACGAATCGTTCTGAAACTGTGCTAAATTACAGATAATTCCCATATATTTCTTGGGAGAAAGTGCCCTGAAATTCTCCTTTCTCCGTTGTCGAGATATTCGAGGGCAAAGTCGTGCAGTTTTCGACTTCCAGGGGCTATAACTCGAAAACTAAAGAACGAGAATTTTTGGCACATATGGTCAATTGAATGTTTATCCCAACCCTCTCATTTGGCACTAGTTTCAGCCCGAATTGTGCAAGTCACCTAAGGTCACGAATCGTCCCGAACGTGTAGCCCAAATTGTGAAAATTTCAAACCGCTACTGCTTGCTTGTTTGAGTAGGTAGCCATCTGAAACTTGGCATATATAAAGGTCATTAACATGTCTACATGCATGCACAATCTTATGTCAACTGATTGCATAACTTGCGAACTATAGGCCATCGAAATTTTTGTAAACAAAAGTTTGTGCGACTTTAGCTCCCAAACGGAATAAAAGCTAAAGCTGAAATAGCCTTCATTCTATTTCACTTATTTGTGTCTACACATGTATATGTTTTGCAGAGACTCAAAGCTCTTGAGAATGGAGAAAATGAGGTGTCAATTTTGCATTGGACCCTATGGGAAAATGCATTAAACGCCTACTGCTCCGACGTTCAGCGACCGATAACATCCATCTTTACACTGTAAACGGTAATTACATAGGTACATGCCTGGGGCAAATAACAGCGCAAATAATTGTCCATGTGCAGAGTAATAAAGGAGCAAACTTTTATATATGGGCCTGCAGTGGAAGTTATTCTTAAAAGGTGACTTTCACGAATCGTTCTGAAACTGTGCTAAATTACAGATAATTCCCATATATTTCTTGGGAGAAAGTGCCCTGAAATTCTCCTTTCTCCGTTGTCGAGATATTCGAGGGCAAAGTCGTGCAGTTTTCGACTTCCAGGGGCTATAACTCGAAAACTAAAGAACGAGAATTTTTGGCACATATGGTCAATTGAATGGCTATCCCAACCCTCTCATTTGGCACTAGTTTCAGCCCGAATTGTGCAAGTCACCTAAGGTCACGAATCGTCCCGAACGTGTAGCCCAAATTGTGAAAATTTCAAACCGCTACTGCTTGCTTGTTTGAGTAGGTAGCCATCTGAAACTTGGAATATATAAAGGTCATTAACATGTCTACATGCATGCACAATCTTATGTCAACTGATTGCATAGCTTGCGAACTATAGGCCATCGAAATTTTTGTAAACAAAAGTTTGTGCGACTTTAGCTCCCAAACGGAATAAAAGCTAAAGCTGAAATAGCCTTCATTCTATTTCACTTATTTGTGTCTACACATGTATATGTTTTGCAGAGACGTAAAGCTCTTGAGAATGGAGAAAATGAGGTGTCAATTTTGCATTGGACCCTATGGGAAAATGCATTAAACGCCTACTGCTCCGACGTTCAGCGACCGATAACATCCATCTTTACACTGTAAACGGTAATTACATAGGTACAGGCCTGGGGCAAATAACAGCGCAAATAATTGTCCATGTGCAGAGTAATAAAGGAGCAAACTTTTATATATGGGCCTGCAGTGGAAGTTATTCTTAAAAGGTGACTTTCACGAATCGTTCTGAAACTGTGCTAAATTACAGATAATTCCCATATATTTCTTGGGAGAAAGTGCCCTGAAATTCTCCTTTCTCCGTTGTCGAGATATTCGAGGGCAAAGTCGTGCAGTTTTCGACTTCCAGGGGCTATAACTCGAAAACTAAAGAACGAGAATTTTTGGCACATATGGTCAATTAAATGTTTATCCCAACCCTCTCATTTGGCACTAGTTTCAGCCCGAATTGTGCAAGTCACCTAGGGTCACGAATCGTCCCGAACGTGTAGCCCAAATTGTGAAAATTTCAAACCGCTACTGCTTGCTTGTTTGAGTAGGTAGCCATCTGAAACTTGGCATATATAAAGGTCATTAACATGTCTACATGCATGCACAATCTTATGTCAACTGATTGCATAACTTGCGAACTATAGGCCATCGAAATTTTTGTAAACAAAAGTTTGTGCGACTTTAGCTCCCAAACGGAATAAAAGCTAAAGCTGAAATAGCCTTCATTCTATTTCACTTATTTGTGTCTACACATGTATATGTTTTGCAGAGACTCAAAGCTCTTGAGAATGGAGAAAATGAGGTGTCAATTTTGCATTGGACCCTATGGGAAAATGCATTAAACGCCTACTGCTCCGACGTTCAGCGACCGATAACATCCATCTTTACACTGTAAACGGTAATTACATAGGTACATGCCTGGGGCAAATAACAGCGCAAATAATTGTCCATGTGCAGAGTAATAAAGGAGCAAACTTTTATATATGGGCCTGCAGTGGAAGTTATTCTTAAAAGGTGACGTTCACGAATCGTTCTGAAACTGTGCTAAATTACAGATAATTCCCATATATTTCTTGGGAGAAAGTGCCCTGAAATTCTCCTTTCTCCGTTGTCGAGATATTCGAGGGCAAAGTCGTGCAGTTTTCGACTTCCAGGGGCTATAACTCGAAAACTAAAGAACGAGAATTTTTGGCACATATGGTCAATTGAATGTTTATCCCAACCCTCTCATTTGGCACTAGTTTCAGCCCGAATTGTGCAAGTCACCTAAGGTCACGAATCGTCCCGAACGTGTAGCCCAAATTGTGAAAATTTCAAACCGCTACTGCTTGCTTGTTTGAGTAGGTAGCCATCTGAAACTTGGCATATATAAAGGTCATTAACATGTCTACATGCATGCACAATCTTATGTCAACTGATTGCATAACTTGCGAACTATAGGCCATCGAAATTTTTGTAAACAAAAGTTTGTGCGACTTTAGCTCCCAAACGGAATAAAAGCTAAAGCTGAAATAGCCTTCATTCTATTTCACTTATTTGTGTCTACACATGTATATGTTTTGCAGAGACTCAAAGCTCTTGAGAATGGAGAAAATGAGGTGTCAATTTTGCATTGGACCCTATGGGAAAATGCATTAAACGCCTACTGCTCCGACGTTCAGCGACCGATAACATCCATCTTTACACTGTAAACGGTAATTACATAGGTACATGCCTGGGGCAAATAACAGCGCAAATAATTGTCCATGTGCAGAGTAATAAAGGAGCAAACTTTTATATATGGGCCTGCAGTGGAAGTTATTCTTAAAAGGTGACTTTCACGAATCGTTCTGAAACTGTGCTAAATTACAGATAATTCCCATATATTTCTTGGGAGAAAGTGCCCTGAAATTCTCCTTTCTCCGTTGTCGAGATATTCGAGGGCAAAGTCGTGCAGTTTTCGACTTCCAGGGGCTATAACTCGAAAACTAAAGAACGAGAATTTTTGGCACATATGGTCAATTAAATGTTTATCCCAACCCTCTCATTTGGCACTAGTTTCAGCCCGAATTGTGCAAGTCACCTAAGGTCGCGAATCGTCCCGAACGTGTAGCCCAAATTGTGAAAATTTCAAACCGCTACTGCTTGCTTGTTTGAGTAGGTAGCCATCTGAAACTTGGCATATATAAAGGTCATTTACATGTCTACATGCATGCACAATCTTATGTCAACTGATTGCATAACTTGCGAACTATAGGCCATCGAAATTTTTGTAAACAAAAGTTTGTGCGACTTTAGCTCCCAAACGGAATAAAAGCTAAAGCTGAAATAGCCTTCATTCTATTTCACTTATTTGTGTCTACACATGTATATGTTTTGCAGAGACTCAAAGCTCTTGAGAATGGAGAAAATGAGGTGTCAATTTTGCATTGGACCCTATGGGAAATTGCATTAAACGCCTACTGCTCCGACGTTCAGCGACCGATAACATCCATCTTTACACTGTAAACGGTAATTACATAGGTACATGCCTGGGGCAAATAACAGCGCAAATAATTGTCCATGTGCAGAGTAATGAAGGAGCAAACTTATATATATGGGCCTGCAGTGGAAGTTATTCTTAAAAGGTGACTTTCACGAATCGTTCTGAAACTGTGCTAAATTACAGATAATTCCCATATATTTCTTGGGAGAAAGTGCCCTGAAATTCTCCTTTCTCCGTTGTCGAGATATTCGAGGGCAAAGTCGTGCAGTTTTCGACTTCCAGGGGCTATAACTCGAAAACTAAAGAACGAGAATTTTTGGCACATATGGTCAATTGAATGTTTATCCCAACCCTCTCATTTGGCACTAGTTTCAGCCCGAATTGTGCAAGTCACCTAAGGTCACGAATCGTCCCGAACGTGTAGCCCAAATTGTGAAAATTTCAAACCGCTACTGCTTGCTTGTTTGAGTAGGTAGCCATCTGAAACTTGGCATATATAAAGGTCATTAACATGTCTACATGCATGCACAATCTTATGTCAACTGATTGCATAACTTGCGAACTATAGGCCATCGAAATTTTTGTAAACAAAAGTTTGTGCGACTTTAGCTCCCAAACGGAATAAAAGCTAAAGCTGAAATAGCCTTCATTCTATTTCACTTATTTGTGTCTACACATGTATATGTTTTGCAGAGACTCAAAGCTCTTGAGAATGGAGAAAATGAGGTGTCAAGTTTGCATTGGACCCTATGGGAAAATGCATTGAACGCCTACTGCTCCGACGTTCAGCGACCGATAACATCCATCTTTACACTGTAAACGGTAATTACATAGGTACATGCCTGGGGCAAATAACAGCGCAAATAATTGTCCATGTGCAGAGTAATAAAGGAGCAAACTTTTATATATGGGCCTGCAGTGGAAGTTATTCTTAAAAGGTGACTTTCACGAATCGTTCTGAAACTGTGCTAAATTACAGATAATTCCCATATATTTCTTGGGAGAAAGTGCCCTGAAATTCTCCTTTCTCCGTTGTCGAGATATTCGAGGGCAAAGTCGTGCAGTTTTCGACTTCCAGGGGCTATAACTCGAAAACTAAAGAACGAGAATTTTTGGCACATATGGTCAATTAAATGTTTATCCCAACCCTCTCATTTGGCACTAGTTTCAGCCCGAATTGTGCAAGTCACCTAAGGTCACGAATCGTCCCGAACGTGTAGCCCAAATTGTGAAAATTTCAAACCGCTACTGCTTGCTTGTTTGAGTAGGTAGCCATCTGAAACTTGGAATATATAAAGGTCATTAACATGTCTACATGCATGCACAATCTTATGTCAACTGATTGCATAACTTGCGAACTATAGGCCATCGAAATTTTTGTAAACAAAAGTTTGTGCGACTTTAGCTCCCAAACGGAATAAAAGCTAAAGCTGAAATAGCCTTCATTCTATTTCACTTATTTGTGTCTACACATGTATATGTTTTGCAGAGACTCAAAGCTCTTGAGAATGGAGAAAATGAGGTGTCAATTTTGCATTGGACCCTATGGGAAAATGCATTAAACGCCTACTGCTCCGACGTTCAGCGACCGATAACATCCATCTTTACACTGTAAACGGTAATTACATAGGTACATGCCTGGGGCAAATAACAGCGCAAATAATTGTCCATGTGCAGAGTAATAAAGGAGCAAACTTTTATATATGGGCCTGCAGTGGAAGTTATTCTTAAAAGGTGACTTTCACGAATCGTTCTGAAACTGTGCTAAATTACAGATAATTCCCATATATTTCTTGGGAGAAAGTGCCCTGAAATTCTCCTTTCTCCGTTGTCGAGATATTCGAGGGCAAAGTCGTGCAGTTTTCGACTTCCAGGGGCTATAACTCGAAAACTAAAGAACGAGAATTTTTGGCACATATGGTCAATTAAATGTTTATCCCAACCCTCTCATTTGGCACTAGTTTCAGCCCGAATTGTGCAAGTCACCTAAGGTCACGAATCGTCCCGAACGTGTAGCCCAAATTGTGAAAATTTCAAACCGCTACTGCTTGCTTGTTTGAGTAGGTAGCCATCTGAAACTTGGCATATATAAAGGTCATTAACATGTCTACATGCATGCACAATCTTATGTCAACTGATTGCATAACTTGCGAACTATAGGCCATCGAAATTTTTGTAAACAAAAGTTTGTGCGACTTTAGCTCCCAAACGGAATAAAAGCTAAAGCTGAAATAGCCTTCATTCTATTTCACTTATTTGTGTCTACACATGTATATGTTTTGCAGAGACTCAAAGCTCTTGAGAATGGAGAAAATGAGGTGTCAATTTTGCATTGGATCCTATGGGAAAATGCATTAAACGCCTACTGCTCCGACGTTCAGCGACCGATAACATCCATCTTTACACTGTAAACGGTAATTACATAGGTACATGCCTGGGGCAAATAACAGCGCAAATAATTGTCCATGTGCAGAGTAATAAAGGAGCAAACTTTTATATATGGGCCTGCAGTGGAAGTTATTCTTAAAAGGTGACGTTCACGAATCGTTCTGAAACTGTGCTAAATTACAGATAATTCCCATATATTTCTTGGGAGAAAGTGCCCTGAAATTCTCCTTTCTCCGTTGTCGAGATATTCGAGGGCAAAGTCGTGCAGTTTTCGACTTCCAGGGGCTATAACTCGAAAACTAAAGAACGAGAATTTTTGGCACATATGGTCAATTGAATGTTTATCCCAACCCTCTCATTTGGCACTAGTTTCAGCCCGAATTGTGCAAGTCACCTAAGGTCACGAATCGTCCCGAACGTGTAGCCCAAATTGTGAAAATTTCAAACCGCTACTGCTTGCTTGTTTGAGTAGGTAGCCATCTGAAACTTGGAATATATAAAGGTCATTAACATGTCTACATGCATGCACAATCTTATGTCAACTGATTGCATAACTTGCGAACTATAGGCCATCGAAATTTTTGTAAACAAAAGTTTGTGCGACTTTAGCTCCCAAACGGAATAAAAGCTAAAGCTGAAATAGCCTTCATTCTATTTCACTTATTTGTGTCTACACATGTATATGTTTTGCAGAGACTCAAAGCTCTTGAGAATGGAGAAAATGAGGTGTCAATTTTGCATTGGACCCTATGGGAAAATGCATTAAACGCCTACTGCTCCGACGTTCAGCGACCGATAACATCCATCTTTACACTGTAAACGGTAATTACATAGGTACATGCCTGGGGCAAATAACAGCGCAAATAATTGTCCATGTGCAGAGTAATAAAGGAGCAAACTTTTATATATGGGCCTGCAGTGGAAGTTATTCTTAAAAGGTGACTTTCACGAATCGTTCTGAAACTGTGCTAAATTACAGATAATTCCCATATATTTCTTGGGAGAAAGTGCCCTGAAATTCTCCTTTCTCCGTTGTCGAGATATTCGAGGGCAAAGTCGTGCAGTTTTCGACTTCCAGGGGCTATAACTCGAAAACTAAAGAACGAGAATTTTTGGCACATATGGTCAATTGAATGTTTATCCCAACCCTCTCATTTGGCACTAGTTTCAGCCCGAATTGTGCAAGTCACCTAAGGTCACGAATCGTCCCGAACGTGTAGCCCAAATTGTGAAAATTTCAAACCGCTACTGCTTGCTTGTTGAGTAGGTAGCCATCTGAAACTTGGCATATATAAAGGTCATTAACATGTCTACATGCATGCACAATCTTATGTCAACTGATTGCATAACTTGTGAACTATAGGCCATCGAAATTTTTGTAAACAAAAGTTTGTGCGACTTTAGCTCCCAAACGGAATAAAAGCTAAAGCTGAAATAGCCTTCATTCTATTTCACTTATTTGTGTCTACACATGTATATGTTTTGCAGAGACTCAAAGCTCTTGAGAATGGAGAAAATGAGGTGTCAATTTTGCATTGGACCCTATGGGAAAATGCATTAAACGCCTACTGCTCCGACGTTCAGCGACCGATAACATCCATCTTTACACTGTAAACGGTAATTACATAGGTACATGCCTGGGGCAAATAACAGCGCAAATAATTGTCCAAGTGCAGAGTAATAAAGGAGCAAACTTTTATATATGGGCCTGCAGTGGAAGTTATTCTTAAAAGGTGACTTTCACGAATCGTTCTGAAACTGTGCTAAATTACAGATAATTCCCATATATTTCTTGGGAGAAAGTGCCCTGAAATTCTCCTTTCTCCGTTGTCGAGATATTCGAGGGCAAAGTCGTGCAGTTTTCGACTTCCAGGGGCTATAACTCGAAAACTAAAGAACGAGAATTTTTGGCACATATGGTCAATTGAATGTTTATCCCAACCCTCTCATTTGGCACTAGTTTCAGCCCGAATTGTGCAAGTCACCTAAGGTCACGAATCGTCCCGAACGTGTAGCCCAAATTGTGAAAATTTCAAACCGCTACTGCTTGCTTGTTTGAGTAGGTAGCCATCTGAAACTTGGCATATATAAAGGTCATTAACATGTCTACATGCATGCACAATCTTATGTCAACTGATTGCATAACTTGCGAACTATAGGCCATCGAAATTTTTGTAAACAAAAGTTTGTGCGACTTTAGCTCCCAAACGGAATAAAAGCTAAAGCTGAAATAGCCTTCATTCTATTTCACTTATTTGTGTCTACACATGTATATGTTTTGCAGAGACTCAAAGCTCTTGAGAATGGAGAAAATGAGGTGTCAATTTTGCATTGGACCCTATGGGAAAATGCATTAAACGCCTACTGCTCCGACGTTCAGCGACCGATAACATCCATCTTTACACTGTAAACGGTAATTACATAGGTACATGCCTGGGGCAAATAACAGCGCAAATAATTGTCCATGTGCAGAGTAATAAAGGAGCAAACTTTTATATATGGGCCTCCAGTGGAAGTTATTCTTAAAAGGTGACTTTCACGAATCGTTCTGAAACTGTGCTAAATTACAGATAATTCCCATATATTTCTTGGGAGAAAGTGCCCTGAAATTCTCCTTTCTCCGTTGTCGAGATATTCGAGGGCAAAGTCGTGCAGTTTTCGACTTCCAGGGGCTATAACTCGAAAACTAAAGAACGAGAATTTTTGGCACATATGGTCAATTGAATGTTTATCCCAACCCTCTCATTTGGCACTAGTTTCAGCCCGAATTGTGCAAGTCACCTAAGGTCACGAATCGTCCCGAACGTGTAGCCCAAATTGTGAAAATTTCAAACCGCTACTGCTTGCTTGTTTGAGTAGGTAGCCATCTGAAACTTGGCATATATAAAGGTCATTAACATGTCTACATGCATGCACAATCTTATGTCAACTGATTGCATAACTTGCGAACTATAGGCCATCGAACTTTTTGTAAACAAAAGTTTGTGCGACTTTAGCTCCCAAACGGAATAAAAGCTAAAGCTGAAATAGCCTTCATTCTATTTCACTTATTTGTGTCTACACATGTATATGTTTTGCAGAGACTCAAAGCTCTTGAGAATGGAGAAAATGAGGTGTCAATTTTGCATTGGACCCTATGGGAAAATGCATTAAACGCCTACTGCTCCGACGTTCAGCGACCGATAACATCCATCTTTACACTGTAAACGGTAATTACATAGGTACATGCCTGGGGCAAATAACAGCGCAAATAATTGTCCATGTGCAGAGTAATAAAGGAGCAAACTTTTATATATGGGCCTGCAGTGGAAGTTATTCTTAAAAGGTGACGTTCACGAATCGTTCTGAAACTGTGCTAAATTACAGATAATTCCCATATATTTCTTGGGAGAAAGTGCCCTGAAATTCTCCTTTCTCCGTTGTCGAGATATTCGAGGGCAAAGTCGTGCAGTTTTCGACTTCCAGGGGCTATAACTCGAAAACTAAAGAACGAGAATTTTTGGCACATATGGTCAATTGAATGTTTATCCCAACCCTCTCATTTGGCACTAGTTTCAGCCCGAATTGTGCAAGTCACCTAAGGTCACGAATCGTCCCGAACGTGTAGCCCAAATTGTGAAAATTTCAAACCGCTACTGCTTGCTTGTTTGAGTAGGTAGCCATCTGAAACTTGGCATATATAAAGGTCATTAACATGTCTACATGCATGCACAATCTTATGTCAACTGATTGCATAACTTGCGAACTATAGGCCATCGAAATTTTTGTAAACAAAAGTTTGTGCGACTTTAGCTCCCAAACGGAATAAAAGCTAAAGCTGAAATAGCCTTCATTCTATTTCACTTATTTGTGTCTACACATGTATATGTTTTGCAGAGACTCAAAGCTCTTGAGAATGGAGAAAATGAGGTGTCAATTTTGCATTGGACCCTATGGGAAAATGCATTAAACGCCTACTGCTCCGACGTTCAGCGACCGATAACATCCATCTTTACACTGTAAACGGTAATTACATAGGTACATGCCTGGGGCAAATAACAGCGCAAATAATTGTCCATGTGCAGAGTAATAAAGGAGCAAACTTTTATATATGGGCCTGCAGTGGAAGTTATTCTTAAAAGGTGACTTTCACGAATCGTTCTGAAACTGTGCTAAATTACAGATAATTCCCATATATTTCTTGGGAGAAAGTGCCCTGAAATTCTCCTTTCTCCGTTGTCGAGATATTCGAGGGCAAAGTCGTGCAGTTTTCGACTTCCAGGGGCTATAACTCGAAAACTAAAGAACGAGAATTTTTGGCACATATGGTCAATTAAATGTTTATCCCAACCCTCTCATTTGGCACTAGTTTCAGCCCGAATTGTGCAAGTCACCTAAGGTCGCGAATCGTCCCGAACGTGTAGCCCAAATTGTGAAAATTTCAAACCGCTACTGCTTGCTTGTTTGAGTAGGTAGCCATCTGAAACTTGGCATATATAAAGGTCATTTACATGTCTACATGCATGCACAATCTTATGTCAACTGATTGCATAACTTGCGAACTATAGGCCATCGAAATTTTTGTAAACAAAAGTTTGTGCGACTTTAGCTCCCAAACGGAATAAAAGCTAAAGCTGAAATAGCCTTCATTCTATTTCACTTATTTGTGTCTACACATGTATATGTTTTGCAGAGACTCAAAGCTCTTGAGAATGGAGAAAATGAGGTGTCAATTTTGCATTGGACCCTATGGGAAATTGCATTAAACGCCTACTGCTCCGACGTTCAGCGACCGATAACATCCATCTTTACACTGTAAACGGTAATTACATAGGTACATGCCTGGGGCAAATAACAGCGCAAATAATTGTCCATGTGCAGAGTAATGAAGGAGCAAACTTATATATATGGGCCTGCAGTGGAAGTTATTCTTAAAAGGTGACTTTCACGAATCGTTCTGAAACTGTGCTAAATTACAGATAATTCCCATATATTTCTTGGGAGAAAGTGCCCTGAAATTCTCCTTTCTCCGTTGTCGAGATATTCGAGGGCAAAGTCGTGCAGTTTTCGACTTCCAGGGGCTATAACTCGAAAACTAAAGAACGAGAATTTTTGGCACATATGGTCAATTGAATGTTTATCCCAACCCTCTCATTTGGCACTAGTTTCAGCCCGAATTGTGCAAGTCACCTAAGGTCACGAATCGTCCCGAACGTGTAGCCCAAATTGTGAAAATTTCAAACCGCTACTGCTTGCTTGTTTGAGTAGGTAGCCATCTGAAACTTGGCATATATAAAGGTCATTAACATGTCTACATGCATGCACAATCTTATGTCAACTGATTGCATAACTTGCGAACTATAGGCCATCGAAATTTTTGTAAACAAAAGTTTGTGCGACTTTAGCTCCCAAACGGAATAAAAGCTAAAGCTGAAATAGCCTTCATTCTATTTCACTTATTTGTGTCTACACATGTATATGTTTTGCAGAGACTCAAAGCTCTTGAGAATGGAGAAAATGAGGTGTCAATTTTGCATTGGACCCTATGGGAAAATGCATTGAACGCCTACTGCTCCGACGTTCAGCGACCGATAACATCCATCTTTACACTGTAAACGGTAATTACATAGGTACATGCCTGGGGCAAATAACAGCGCAAATAATTGTCCATGTGCAGAGTAATAAAGGAGCAAACTTTTATATATGGGCCTGCAGTGGAAGTTATTCTTAAAAGGTGACTTTCACGAATCGTTCTGAAACTGTGCTAAATTACAGATAATTCCCATATATTTCTTGGGAGAAAGTGCCCTGAAATTCTCCTTTCTCCGTTGTCGAGATATTCGAGGGCAAAGTCGTGCAGTTTTCGACTTCCAGGGGCTATAACTCGAAAACTAAAGAACGAGAATTTTTGGCACATATGGTCAATTAAATGTTTATCCCAACCCTCTCATTTGGCACTAGTTTCAGCCCGAATTGTGCAAGTCACCTAAGGTCACGAATCGTCCCGAACGTGTAGCCCAAATTGTGAAAATTTCAAACCGCTACTGCTTGCTTGTTTGAGTAGGTAGCCATCTGAAACTTGGAATATATAAAGGTCATTAACATGTCTACATGCATGCACAATCTTATGTCAACTGATTGCATAACTTGCGAACTATAGGCCATCGAAATTTTTGTAAACAAAAGTTTGTGCGACTTTAGCTCCCAAACGGAATAAAAGCTAAAGCTGAAATAGCCTTCATTCTATTTCACTTATTTGTGTCTACACATGTATATGTTTTGCAGAGACTCAAAGCTCTTGAGAATGGAGAAAATGAGGTGTCAATTTTGCATTGGACCCTATGGGAAAATGCATTAAACGCCTACTGCTCCGACGTTCAGCGACCGATAACATCCATCTTTACACTGTAAACGGTAATTACATAGGTACATGCCTGGGGCAAATAACAGCGCAAATAATTGTCCATGTGCAGAGTAATAAAGGAGCAAACTTTTATATATGGGCCTGCAGTGGAAGTTATTCTTAAAAGGTGACTTTCACGAATCGTTCTGAAACTGTGCTAAATTACAGATAATTCCCATATATTTCTTGGGAGAAAGTGCCCTGAAATTCTCCTTTCTCCGTTGTCGAGATATTCGAGGGCAAAGTCGTGCAGTTTTCGACTTCCAGGGGCTATAACTCGAAAACTAAAGAACGAGAATTTTTGGCACATATGGTCAATTAAATGTTTATCCCAACCCTCTCATTTGGCACTAGTTTCAGCCCGAATTGTGCAAGTCACCTAAGGTCACGAATCGTCCCGAACGTGTAGCCCAAATTGTGAAAATTTCAAACCGCTACTGCTTGCTTGTTTGAGTAGGTAGCCATCTGAAACTTGGCATATATAAAGGTCATTAACATGTCTACATGCATGCACAATCTTATGTCAACTGATTGCATAACTTGCGAACTATAGGCCATCGAAATTTTTGTAAACAAAAGTTTGTGCGACTTTAGCTCCCAAACGGAATAAAAGCTAAAGCTGAAATAGCCTTCATTCTATTTCACTTATTTGTGTCTACACATGTATATGTTTTGCAGAGACTCAAAGCTCTTGAGAATGGAGAAAATGAGGTGTCAATTTTGCATTGGATCCTATGGGAAAATGCATTAAACGCCTACTGCTCCGACGTTCAGCGACCGATAACATCCATCTTTACACTGTAAACGGTAATTACATAGGTACATGCCTGGGGCAAATAACAGCGCAAATAATTGTCCATGTGCAGAGTAATAAAGGAGCAAACTTTTATATATGGGCCTGCAGTGGAAGTTATTCTTAAAAGGTGACGTTCACGAATCGTTCTGAAACTGTGCTAAATTACAGATAATTCCCATATATTTCTTGGGAGAAAGTGCCCTGAAATTCTCCTTTCTCCGTTGTCGAGATATTCGAGGGCAAAGTCGTGCAGTTTTCGACTTCCAGGGGCTATAACTCGAAAACTAAAGAACGAGAATTTTTGGCACATATGGTCAATTGAATGTTTATCCCAACCCTCTCATTTGGCACTAGTTTCAGCCCGAATTGTGCAAGTCACCTAAGGTCACGAATCGTCCCGAACGTGTAGCCCAAATTGTGAAAATTTCAAACCGCTACTGCTTGCTTGTTTGAGTAGGTAGCCATCTGAAACTTGGAATATATAAAGGTCATTAACATGTCTACATGCATGCACAATCTTATGTCAACTGATTGCATAACTTGCGAACTATAGGCCATCGAAATTTTTGTAAACAAAAGTTTGTGCGACTTTAGCTCCCAAACGGAATAAAAGCTAAAGCTGAAATAGCCTTCATTCTATTTCACTTATTTGTGTCTACACATGTATATGTTTTGCAGAGACTCAAAGCTCTTGAGAATGGAGAAAATGAGGTGTCAATTTTGCATTGGACCCTATGGGAAAATGCATTAAACGCCTACTGCTCCGACGTTCAGCGACCGATAACATCCATCTTTACACTGTAAACGGTAATTACATAGGTACATGCCTGGGGCAAATAACAGCGCAAATAATTGTCCATGTGCAGAGTAATAAAGGAGCAAACTTTTATATATGGGCCTGCAGTGGAAGTTATTCTTAAAAGGTGACTTTCACGAATCGTTCTGAAACTGTGCTAAATTACAGATAATTCCCATATATTTCTTGGGAGAAAGTGCCCTGAAATTCTCCTTTCTCCGTTGTCGAGATATTCGAGGGCAAAGTCGTGCAGTTTTCGACTTCCAGGGGCTATAACTCGAAAACTAAAGAACGAGAATTTTTGGCACATATGGTCAATTGAATGTTTATCCCAACCCTCTCATTTGGCACTAGTTTCAGCCCGAATTGTGCAAGTCACCTAAGGTCACGAATCGTCCCGAACGTGTAGCCCAAATTGTGAAAATTTCAAACCGCTACTGCTTGCTTGTTGAGTAGGTAGCCATCTGAAACTTGGCATATATAAAGGTCATTAACATGTCTACATGCATGCACAATCTTATGTCAACTGATTGCATAACTTGTGAACTATAGGCCATCGAAATTTTTGTAAACAAAAGTTTGTGCGACTTTAGCTCCCAAACGGAATAAAAGCTAAAGCTGAAATAGCCTTCATTCTATTTCACTTATTTGTGTCTACACATGTATATGTTTTGCAGAGACTCAAAGCTCTTGAGAATGGAGAAAATGAGGTGTCAATTTTGCATTGGACCCTATGGGAAAATGCATTAAACGCCTACTGCTCCGACGTTCAGCGACCGATAACATCCATCTTTACACTGTAAACGGTAATTACATAGGTACATGCCTGGGGCAAATAACAGCGCAAATAATTGTCCAAGTGCAGAGTAATAAAGGAGCAAACTTTTATATATGGGCCTGCAGTGGAAGTTATTCTTAAAAGGTGACTTTCACGAATCGTTCTGAAACTGTGCTAAATTACAGATAATTCCCATATATTTCTTGGGAGAAAGTGCCCTGAAATTCTCCTTTCTCCGTTGTCGAGATATTCGAGGGCAAAGTCGTGCAGTTTTCGACTTCCAGGGGCTATAACTCGAAAACTAAAGAACGAGAATTTTTGGCACATATGGTCAATTGAATGTTTATCCCAACCCTCTCATTTGGCACTAGTTTCAGCCCGAATTGTGCAAGTCACCTAAGGTCACGAATCGTCCCGAACGTGTAGCCCAAATTGTGAAAATTTCAAACCGCTACTGCTTGCTTGTTTGAGTAGGTAGCCATCTGAAACTTGGCATATATAAAGGTCATTAACATGTCTACATGCATGCACAATCTTATGTCAACTGATTGCATAACTTGCGAACTATAGGCCATCGAAATTTTTGTAAACAAAAGTTTGTGCGACTTTAGCTCCCAAACGGAATAAAAGCTAAAGCTGAAATAGCCTTCATTCTATTTCACTTATTTGTGTCTACACATGTATATGTTTTGCAGAGACTCAAAGCTCTTGAGAATGGAGAAAATGAGGTGTCAATTTTGCATTGGACCCTATGGGAAAATGCATTAAACGCCTACTGCTCCGACGTTCAGCGACCGATAACATCCATCTTTACACTGTAAACGGTAATTACATAGGTACATGCCTGGGGCAAATAACAGCGCAAATAATTGTCCATGTGCAGAGTAATAAAGGAGCAAACTTTTATATATGGGCCTCCAGTGGAAGTTATTCTTAAAAGGTGACTTTCACGAATCGTTCTGAAACTGTGCTAAATTACAGATAATTCCCATATATTTCTTGGGAGAAAGTGCCCTGAAATTCTCCTTTCTCCGTTGTCGAGATATTCGAGGGCAAAGTCGTGCAGTTTTCGACTTCCAGGGGCTATAACTCGAAAACTAAAGAACGAGAATTTTTGGCACATATGGTCAATTGAATGTTTATCCCAACCCTCTCATTTGGCACTAGTTTCAGCCCGAATTGTGCAAGTCACCTAAGGTCACGAATCGTCCCGAACGTGTAGCCCAAATTGTGAAAATTTCAAACCGCTACTGCTTGCTTGTTTGAGTAGGTAGCCATCTGAAACTTGGCATATATAAAGGTCATTAACATGTCTACATGCATGCACAATCTTATGTCAACTGATTGCATAACTTGCGAACTATAGGCCATCGAAATTTTTGTAAACAAAAGTTTGTGCGACTTTAGCTCCCAAACGGAATAAAAGCTAAAGCTGAAATAGCCTTCATTCTATTTCACTTATTTGTGTCTACACATGTATATGTTTTGCAGAGACTCAAAGCTCTTGAGAATGGAGAAAATGAGGTGTCAATTTTGCATTGGACCCTATGGGAAAATGCATTAAACGCCTACTGCTCCGACGTTCAGCGACCGATAACAGCCATCTTTACACTGTAAACGGTAATTACATAGGTACATGCCTGGGGCAAATAACAGCGCAAATAATTGTCCATGTGCAGAGTAATAAAGGAGCAAACTTTTATATATGGGCCTGCAGTGGAAGTTATTCTTAAAAGGTGACTTTCACGAATCGTTCTGAAACTGTGCTAAATTACAGATAATTCCCATATATTTCTTGGGAGAAAGTGCCCTGAAATTCTCCTTTCTCCGTTGTCGAGATATTCGAGGGCAAAGTCGTGCAGTTTTCGACTTCCAGGGGCTATAACTCGAAAACTAAAGAACGAGAATTTTTGGCACATATGGTCAATTGAATGTTTATCCCAACCCTCTCATTTGGCACTAGTTTCAGCCCGAATTGTGCAAGTCACCTAAGGTCACGAATCGTCCCGAACGTGTAGCCCAAATTGTGAAAATTTCAAACCGCTACTGCTTGCTTGTTTGAGTAGGTAGCCATCTGAAACTTGGCATATATAAAGGTCATTAACATGTCTACATGCATGCACAATCTTATGTCAACTGATTGCATAACTTGCGAACTATAGGCCATCGAAATTTTTGTAAACAAAAGTTTGTGCGACTTAAGCTCCCAAACGGAATAAAAGCTAAAGCTGAAATAGCCTTCATTCTATTTCACTTATTTGTGTCTACACATGTATATGTTTTGCAGAGACTCAAAGCTCTTGAGAATGGAGAAAATGAGGTGTCAATTTTGCATTGGACCCTATGGGAAAATGCATTAAACGCCTACTGCTCCGACGTTCAGCGACCGATAACATCCATCTTTACACTGTAAACGGTAATTACATAGGTACATGCCTGGGGCAAATAACAGCGCAAATAATTGTCCATGTGCAGAGTAATAAAGGAGCAAACTTTTATATATGGGCCTGCAGTGGAAGTTAATCTTAAAAGGTGACTTTCACGAATCGTTCTGAAACTGTGCTAAATTACAGATAATTCCCATATATTTCTTGGGAGAAAGTGCCCTGAAATTCTCCTTTCTCCGTTGTCGAGATATTCGAGGGCAAAGTCGTGCAGTTTTCGACTTCCAGGGGCTATAACTCGAAAACTAAAGAACGAGAATTTTTGGCACATATGGTCAATTGAATGTTTATCCCAACCCTCTCATTTGGCACTAGTTTCAGCCCGAATTGTGCAAGTCACCTAAGGTCACGAATCGTCCCGAACGTGTAGCCCAAATTGTGAAAATTTCAAACCGCTACTGCTTGCTTGTTTTAGTAGGTAGCCATCTGAAACTTGGAATATATAAAGGTCATTAACATGTCTACATGCATGCACAATCTTATGTCAACTGATTGCATAACTTGCGAACTATAGGCCATCGAAATTTTTGTAAACAAAAGTTTGTGCGACTTTAGCTCCCAAACGGAATAAAAGCTAAAGCTGAAATAGCCTTCATTCTATTTCACTTATTTGTGTCTACACATGTATATGTTTTGCAGAGACTCAAAGCTCTTGAGAATGGAGAAAATGAGGTGTCAATTTTGCATTGGACCCTATGGGAAAATGCATTAAACGCCTACTGCTCCGACGTTCAGCGACCGATAACATCCATCTTTACACTGTAAACGGTAATTACATAGGTACATGCCTGGGGCAAATAACAGCGCAAATAATTGTCCATGTGCAGAGTAATAAAGGAGCAAACTTTTATATATGGGCCTGCAGTGGAAGTTATTCTTAAAAGGTGACTTTCACGAATCGTTCTGAAACTGTGCTAAATTACAGATAATTCCCATATATTTCTTGGGAGAAAGTGCCCTGAAATTCTCCTTTCTCCGTTGTCGAGATATTCGAGGGCAAAGTCGTGCAGTTTTCGACTTCCAGGGGCTATAACTCGAAAACTAAAGAACGAGAATTTTTGGCACATATGGTCAATTAAATGTTTATCCCAACCCTCTCATTTGGCACTAGTTTCAGCCCGAATTGTGCAAGTCACCTAAGGTCACGAATCGTCCCGAACGTGTAGCCCAAATTGTGAAAATTTCAAACCGCTACTGCTTGCTTGTTTGAGTAGGTAGCCATCTGAAACTTGGCATATATAAAGGTCATTAACATGTCTACATGCATGCACAATCTTATGTCAACTGATTGCATAACTTGCGAACTATAGGCCATCGAAATTTTTGTAAACAAAAGTTTGTGCGACTTTAGCTCCCAAACGGAATAAAAGCTAAAGCTGAAATAGCCTTCATTCTATTTCACTTATTTGTGTCTACACATGTATATGTTTTGCAGAGACTCAAAGCTCTTGAGAATGGAGAAAATGAGGTGTCAATTTTGCATTGGATCCTATGGGAAAATGCATTAAACGCCTACTGCTCCGACGTTCAGCGACCGATAACATCCATCTTTACACTGTAAACGGTAATTACATAGGTACATGCCTGGGGCAAATAACAGCGCAAATAATTGTCCATGTGCAGAGTAATAAAGGAGCAAACTTTTATATATGGGCCTGCAGTGGAAGTTATTCTTAAAAGGTGACTTTCACGAATCGTTCTGAAACTGTGCTAAATTACAGATAATTCCCATATATTTCTTGGGAGAAAGTGCCCTGAAATTCTCCTTTCTCCGTTGTCGAGATATTCGAGGGCAAAGTCGTGCAGTTTTCGACTTCCAGGGGCTATAACTCGAAAACTAAAGAACGAGAATTTTTGGCACATATGGTCAATTGAATGTTTATCCCAACCCTCTCATTTGGCACTAGTTTCAGCCCGAATTGTGCAAGTCACCTAAGGTCACGAATCGTCCCGAACGTGTAGCCCAAATTGTGAAAATTTCAAACCGCTACTGCTTGCTTGTTTGAGTAGGTAGCCATCTGAAACTTGGCATATATAAAGGTCATTAACATGTCTACATGCATGCACAATCTTATGTCAACTGATTGCATAACTTGCGAACTATAGGCCATCGAAATTTTTGTAAACAAAAGTTTGTGCGACTTTAGCTCCCAAACGGAATAAAAGCTAAAGCTGAAATAGCCTTCATTCTATTTCACTTATTTGTGTCTACACATGTATATGTTTTGCAGAGACTCAAAGCTCTTGAGAATGGAGAAAATGAGGTGTCAATTTTGCATTGGACCCTATGGGAAAATGCATTAAACGCCTACTGCTCCGACGTTCAGCGACCGATAACATCCATCTTTACACTGTAAACGGTAATTACATAGGTACATGCCTGGGGCAAATAACAGCGCAAATAATTGTCCATGTGCAGAGTAATAAAGGAGCAAACTTTTATATATGGGCCTGCAGTGGAAGTTATTCTTAAAAGGTGACTTTCACGAATCGTTCTGAAACTGTGCTAAATTACAGATAATTCCCATATATTTCTTGGGAGAAAGTGCCCTGAAATTCTCCTTTCTCCGTTGTCGAGATATTCGAGGGCAAAGTCGTGCAGTTTTCGACTTCCAGGGGCTATAACTCGAAAACTAAAGAACGAGAATTTTTGGCACATATGGTCAATTGAATGTTTATCCCAACCCTCTCATTTGGCACTAGTTTCAGTCCGAATTGTGCAAGTCACCTAAGGTCACGAATCGTCCCGAACGTGTAGCCCAAATTGTGAAAATTTCAAACCGCTACTGCTTGCTTGTTTTAGTAGGTAGCCATCTGAAACTTGGAATATATAAAGGTCATTAACATGTCTACATGCATGCACAATCTTATGTCAACTGATTGCATAACTTGCGAACTATAGGCCATCGAAATTTTTGTAAACAAAAGTTTGTGCGACTTTAGCTCCCAAACGGAATAAAAGCTAAAGCTGAAATAGCCTTCATTCTATTTCACTTATTTGTGTCTACACATGTATATGTTTTGCAGAGACTCAAAGCTCTTGAGAATGGAGAAAATGAGGTGTCAATTTTGCATTGGACCCTATGGGAAAATGCATTAAACGCCTACTGCTCCGACGTTCAGCGACCGATAACATCCATCTTTACACTGTAAACGGTAATTACATAGGTACATGCCTGGGGCAAATAACAGCGCAAATAATTGTCCATGTGCAGAGTAATAAAGGAGCAAACTTTTATATATGGGCCTGCAGTGGAAGTTATTCTTAAAAGGTGACTTTCACGAATCGTTCTGAAACTGTGCTAAATTACAGATAATTCCCATATATTTCTTGGGAGAAAGTGCCCTGAAATTCTCCTTTCTCCGTTGTCGAGATATTCGAGGGCAAAGTCGTGCAGTTTTCGACTTCCAGGGGCTATAACTCGAAAACTAAAGAACGAGAATTTTTGGCACATATGGTCAATTGAATGTTTATCCCAACCCTCTCATTTGGCACTAGTTTCAGCCCGAATTGTGCAAGTCACCTAAGGTCACGAATCGTCCCGAACGTGTAGCCCAAATTGTGAAAATTTCAAACCGCTACTGCTTGCTTGTTTGAGTAGGTAGCCATCTGAAACTTGGCATATATAAAGGTCATTAACATGTCTACATGCATGCACAATCTTATGTCAACTGATTGCATAACTTGCGAACTATAGGCCATCGAAATTTTTGTAAACAAAAGTTTGTGCGACTTTAGCTCCCAAACGGAATAAAAGCTAAAGCTGAAATAGCCTTCATTCTATTTCACTTATTTGTGTCTACACATGTATATGTTTTGCAGAGACTCAAAGCTCTTGAGAATGGAGAAAATGAGGTGTCAATTTTGCATTGGACCCTATGGGAAAATGCATTAAACGCCTACTGCTCCGACGTTCAGCGACCGATAACATCCATCTTTACACTGTAAACGGTAATTACATAGGTACATGCCTGGGGCAAATAACAGCGCAAATAATTGTCCATGTGCAGAGTAATAAAGGAGCAAACTTTTATATATGGGCCTGCAGTGGAAGTTATTCTTAAAAGGTGACTTTCACGAATCGTTCTGAAACTGTGCTAAATTACAGATAATTCCCATATATTTCTTAAGAGAAAGTGCCCTGAAATTCTCCTTTCTCCGTTGTCGAGATATTCGAGGGCAAAGTCGTGCAGTTTTCGACTTCCAGGGGCTATAACTCGAAAACTAAAGAACGAGAATTTTTGGCACATATGGTCAATTGAATGTTTATCCCAACCCTCTCATTTGGCACTAGTTTCAGCCCGAATTGTGCAAGTCACCTAAGGTCACGAATCGTCCCGAACGTGTAGCCCAAATTGTGAAAATTTCAAACCGCTACTGCTTGCTTGTTTGAGTAGGTAGCCATCTGAAACTTGGCATATATAAAGGTCATTAACATGTCTACATGCATGCACAATCTTATGTCAACTGATTGCATAACTTGCGAACTATAGGCCATCGAAATTTTTGTAAACAAAAGTTTGTGCGACTTTAGCTCCCAAACGGAATAAAAGCTAAAGCTGAAATAGCCTTCATTCTATTTCACTTATTTGTGTCTACACATGTATATGTTTTGCAGAGACTCAAAGCTCTTGAGAATGGAGAAAATGAGGTGTCAATTTTGCATTGGACCCTATGGGAAAATGCATTAAACGCCTACTGCTCCGACGTTCAGCGACCGATAACATCCATCTTTACACTGTAAACGGTAATTACATAGGTACATGCCTGGGGCAAATAACAGCGCAAATAATTGTCCATGTGCAGAGTAATAAAGGAGCAAACTTTTATATATGGGCCTGCAGTGGAAGTTATTCTTAAAAGGTGACTTTCACGAATCGTTCTGAAACTGTGCTAAATTACAGATAATTCCCATATATTTCTTAAGAGAAAGTGCCCTGAAATTCTCCTTTCTCCGTTGTCGAGATATTCGAGGGCAAAGTCGTGCAGTTTTCGACTTCCAGGGGCTATAACTCGAAAACTAAAGAACGAGAATTTTTGGCACATATGGTCAATTGAATGTTTATCCCAACCCTCTCATTTGGCACTAGTTTCAGCCCGAATTGTGCAAGTCACCTAAGGTCACGAATCGTCCCGAACGTGTAGCCCAAATTGTGAAAATTTCAAACCGCTACTGCTTGCTTGTTTGAGTAGGTAGCCATCTGAAACTTGGCATATATAAAGGTCATTAACATGTCTACATGAATGCACAATCTTATGTCAACTGATTGCATAACTTGCGAACTATAGGCCATCGAAATTTTTGTAAACAAAAGTTTGTGCGACTTTTGCTCCCAAACGGAATAAAAGCTAAAGCTGAAATAGCCTTCATTCTATTTCACTTATTTGTGTCTACACATGTATATGTTTTGCAGAGACTCAAAGCTCTTGAGAATGGAGAAAATGAGGTGTCAATTTTGCATTGGACCCTATGGGAAAATGCATTAAACGCCTACTGCTCCGACGTTCAGCGACCGATAACATCCATCTTTACACTGTAAACGGTAATTACATAGGTACATGCCTGGGGCAAATAACAGCGCAAATAATTGTCCATGTGCAGAGTAATAAAGGAGCAAACTTTTATATATGGGCCTGCAGTGGAAGTTATTCTTAAAAGGTGACTTTCACGAATCGTTCTGAAACTGTGCTAAATTACAGATAATTCCCATATATTTCTTGGGAGAAAGTGCCCTGAAATTCTCCTTTCTCCGTTGTCGAGATATTCGAGGGCAAAGTCGTGCAGTTTTCGACTTCCAGGGGCTATAACTCGAAAACTAAAGAACGAGAATTTTTGGCACATATGGTCAATTGAATGTTTATCCCAACCCTCTCATTTGGCACTAGTTTCAGCCCGAATTGTGCAAGTCACCTAAGGTCACGAATCGTCCCGAACGTGTAGCCCAAATTGTGAAAATTCCAAACCGCTACTGCTTGCTTGTTTGAGTAGGTAGCCATCTGAAACTTGGCATATATAAAGGTCATTAACATGTCTACATGCATGCACAATCTTATGTCAACTGATTGCATAACTTGCGAACTATAGGCCATCGAAATTTTTGTAAACAAAAGTTTGTGCGACTTTAGCTCCCAAACGGAATAAAAGCTAAAGCTGAAATAGCCTTCATTCTATTTCACTTATTTGTGTCTACACATGTATATGTTTTGCAGAGACTCAAAGCTCTTGAGAATGGAGAAAATGAGGTGTCAATTTTGCATTGGACCCTATGGGAAAATGCATTAAACGCCTACTGCTCCGACGTTCAGCGACCGATAACATCCATCTTTACACTGTAAACGGTAATTACATAGGTACATGCCTGGGGCAAATAACAGCGCAAATAATTGTCCATGTGCAGAGTAATAAAGGAGCAAACTTTTATATATGGGCCTGCAGTGGAAGTTATTCTTAAAAGGTGACTTTCACGAATCGTTCTGAAACTGTGCTAAATTACAGATAATTCCCATATATTTCTTGGGAGAAAGTGCCCTGAAATTCTCCTTTCTCCGTTGTCGAGATATTCGAGGGCAAAGTCGTGCAGTTTTCGACTTCCAGGGGCTATAACTCGAAAACTAAAGAACGAGAATTTTTGGCACATATGGTCAATTGAATGTTTATCCCAACCCTCTCATTTGGCACTAGTTTCAGCCCGAATTGTGCAAGTCACCTAAGGTCACGAATCGTCCCGAACGTGTAGCCCAAATTGTGAAAATTCCAAACCGCTACTGCTTGCTTGTTTGAGTAGGTAGCCATCTGAAACATGGCATATATAAAGGTCATTAACATGTCTACATGCATGCACAATCTTATGTCAACTGATTGCATAACTTGCGAACTATAGGCCATCGAAATTTTTGTAAACAAAAGTTTGTGCGACTTTAGCTCCCAAACGGAATAAAAGCTAAAGCTGAAATAGCCTTCATTCTATTTCACTTATTTGTGTCTACACATGCATATGTTTTGCAGAGACTCAAAGCTCTTGAGAATGGAGAAAATGAGGTGTCAATTTTGCATTGGACCCTATGGGAAAATGCATTAAACGCCTACTGCTCCGACGTTCAGCGACCGATAACATCCATCTTTACACTGTAAACGGTAATTACATAGGTACATGCCTGGGGCAAATAACAGCGCAAATAATTGTCCATGTGCAGAGTAATAAAGGAGCAAACTTTTATATATGGGCCTGCAGTGGAAGTTATTCTTAAAAGGTGACTTTCACGAATCGTTCTGAAACTGTGCTAAATTACAGATAATTCCCATATATTTCTTGGGAGAAAGTGCCCTGAAATTCTCCTTTCTCCGTTGTCGAGATATTCGAGGGCAAAGTCGTGCAGTTTTCGACTTCCAGGGGCTATAACTCGAAAACTAAAGAACGAGAATTTTTGGCACATATGGTCAATTGAATGTTTATCCCAACCCTCTCATTTGGCACTAGTTTCAGCCCGAATTGTGCAAGTCACCTAAGGTCACGAATCGTCCCGAACGTGTAGCCCAAATTGTGAAAATTTCAAACCGCTACTGCTTGCTTGTTTGAGTAGGTAGCCATCTGAAACTTGGCATATATAAAGGTCATTAACATGTCTACATGCATGCACAATCTTATGTCAACTGATTGCATAACTTGCGAACTATAGGCCATCGAAATTTTTGTAAACAAAAGTTTGTGCGACTTTAGCTCCCAAACGGAATAAAAGCTAAAGCTGAAATAGCCTTCATTCTATTTCACTTATTTGTGTCTACACATGTATATGTTTTGCAGAGACTCAAAGCTCTTGAGAATGGAGAAAATGAGGTGTCAATTTTGCATTGGACCCTATGGGAAAATGCATTAAACGCCTACTGCTCCGACGTTCAGCGACCGATAACATCCATCTTTACACTGTAAACGGTAATTACATAGGTACATGCCTGGGGCAAATAACAGCGCAAATAATTGTCCATGTGCAGAGTAATAAAGGAGCAAACTTTTATATATGGGCCTGCAGTGGAAGTTATTCTTAAAAGGTGACTTTCACGAATCGTTCTGAAACTGTGCTAAATTACAGATAATTCCCATATATTTCTTGGGAGAAAGTGCCCTGAAATTCTCCTTTCTCCGTTGTCGAGATATTCGAGGGCAAAGTCGTGCAGTTTTTGACTTCCAGGGGCTATAACTCGAAAACTAAAGAACGAGAATTTTTGGCACATATGGTCAATTGAATGTTTATCCCAACCCTCTCATTTGGCACTAGTTTCAGCCCGAATTGTGCAAGTCACCTAAGGTCACGAATCGTCCCGAACGTGTAGCCCAAATTGTGAAAATTTCAAACCGCTACTGCTTGCTTGTTTGAGTAGGTAGCCATCTGAAACTTGGCATATATAAAGGTCATTAACATGTCTACATGCAGGCACAATCTTATGTCAACTGATTGCATAACTTGCGAACTATAGGCCATCGAAATTTTTGTAAACAAAAGTTTGTGCGACTTTAGCTCCCAAACGGAATAAAAGCTAAAGCTGAAATAGCCTTCATTCTATTTCACTTATTTGTGTCTACACATGTATATGTTTTGCAGAGACTCAAAGCTCTTGAGAATGGAGAAAATGAGGTGTCAATTTTGCATTGGACCCTATGGGAAAATGCATTAAACGCCTACTGCTCCGACGTTCAGCGACCGATAACATCCATCTTTACACTGTAAACGGTAATTACATAGGTACATGCCTGGGGCAAATAACAGCGCAAATAATTGTCCATGTGCAGAGTAATAAAGGAGCAAACTTTTATATATGGGCCTGCAGTGGAAGTTATTCTTAAAAGGTGACTTTCACGAATCGTTCTGAAACTGTGCTAAATTACAGATAATTCCCATATATTTCTTGGGAGAAAGTGCCCTGAAATTCTCCTTTCTCCGTTGTCGAGATATTCGAGGGCAAAGTCGTGCAGTTTTCGACTTCCAGGGGCTATAACTCGAAAACTAAAGAACGAGAATTTTTGGCACATATGGTCAATTGAATGTTTATCCCAACCCTCTCATTTGGCACTAGTTTCAGCCCGAATTGTGCAAGTCACCTAAGGTCACGAATCGTCCCGAACGTGTAGCCCAAATTGTGAAAATTCCAAACCGCTACTGCTTGCTTGTTTGAGTAGGTAGCATTCTGAAACTTGGCATATATAAAGGTCATTAACATGTCTACATGCATGCACAATCTTATGTCAACTGATTGCATAACTTGCGAACTATAGGCCATCGAAATTTTTGTAAACAAAAGTTTGTGCGACTTTAGCTCCCAAACGGAATAAAAGCTAAAGCTGAAATAGCCTTCATTCTATTTCACTTATTTGTGTCTACACATGTATATGTTTTGCAGAGACTCAAAGCTCTTGAGAATGGAGAAAATGAGGTGTCAATTTTGCATTGGACCCTATGGGAAAATGCATTAAACGCCTACTGCTCCGACGTTCAGCGACCGATAACATCCATCTTTACACTGTAAACGGTAATTACATAGGTACATGCCTGGGGCAAATAACAGCGCAAATAATTGTCCATGTGCAGAGTAATAAAGGAGCAAACTTTTATATATGGGCCTGCAGTGGAAGTTATTCTTAAAAGGTGACTTTCACGAATCGTTCTGAAACTGTGCTAAATTACAGATAATTCCCATATATTTCTCGGGAGAAAGTGCCCTGAAATTCTCCTTTCTCCGTTGTCGAGATATTCGAGGGCAAAGTCGTGCAGTTTTCGACTTCCAGGGGCTATAACTCGAAAACTAAAGAACGAGAATTTTTGGCACATATGGTCAATTGAATGTTTATCCCAACCCTCTCATTTGGCACTAGTTTCAGCCCGAATTGTGCAAGTCACCTAAGGTCACGAATCGTCCCGAACGTGTAGCCCAAATTGTGAAAATTTCAAACCGCTACTGCTTGCTTGTTTGAGTAGGTAGCCATCTGAAACATGGCATATATAAAGGTCATTAACATGTCTACATGCATGCACAATCTTATGTCAACTGATTGCATAACTTGCGAACTATAGGCCATCGAAATTTTTGTAAACAAAAGTTTGTGCGACTTTAGCTCCCAAACGGAATAAAAGCTAAAGCTGAAATAGCCTTCATTCTATTTCACTTATTTGTGTCTACACATGCATATGTTTTGCAGAGACTCAAAGCTCTTGAGAATGGAGAAAATGAGGTGTCAATTTTGCATTGGACCCTATGGGAAAATGCATTAAACGCCTACTGCTCCGACGTTCAGCGACCGATAACATCCATCTTTACACTGTAAACGGTAATTACATAGGTACATGCCTGGGGCAAATAACAGCGCAAATAATTGTCCATGTGCAGAGTAATAAAGGAGCAAACTTTTATATATGGGCCTGCAGTGGAAGTTATTCTTAAAAGGTGACTTTCACGAATCGTTCTGAAACTGTGCTAAATTACAGATAATTCCCATATATTTCTTGGGAGAAAGTGCCCTGAAATTCTCCTTTCTCCGTTGTCGAGATATTCGAGGGCAAAGTCGTGCAGTTTTCGACTTCCAGGGGCTATAACTCGAAAACTAAAGAACGAGAATTTTTGGCACATATGGTCAATTGAATGTTTATCCCAACCCTCTCATTTGGCACTAGTTTCAGCCCGAATTGTGCAAGTCACCTAAGGTCACGAATCGTCCCGAACGTGTAGCCCAAACTGTGAAAATTTCAAACCGCTACTGCTTGCTTGTTTGAGTAGGTAGCCATCTGAAACTTGGCATATATAAAGGTCATTAACATGTCTACATGCATGCACAATCTTATGTCAACTGATTGCATAACTTGCGAACTATAGGCCATCGAAATTTTTGTAAACAAAAGTTTGTGCGACTTTAGCTCCCAAACGGAATAAAAGCTAAAGCTGAAATAGCCTTCATTCTATTTCACTTATTTGTGTCTACACATGTATATGTTATGCAGAGACTCAAAGCTCTTGAGAATGGAGAAAATGAGGTGTCAATTTTGCATTGGACCCTATGGGAAAATGCATTAAACGCCTACTGCTCCGACGTTCAGCGACCGATAACATCCATCTTTACACTGTAAACGGTAATTACATAGGTACATGCCTGGGGCAAATAACAGCGCAAATAATTGTCCATGTGCAGAGTAATAAAGGAGCAAACTTTTATATATGGGCCTGCAGTGGAAGTTATTCTTAAAAGGTGACTTTCACGAATCGTTCTGAAACTGTGCTAAATTACAGATAATTCCCATATATTTCTTGGGAGAAAGTGCCCTGAAATTCTCCTTTCTCCGTGGTCGAGATATTCGAGGGCAAAGTCGTGCAGTTTTCGACTTCCAGGGGCTATAACTCGAAAACTAAAGAACGAGAATTTTTGGCACATATGGTCAATTGAATGTTTATCCCAACCCTCTCATTTGGCACTAGTTTCAGCCCGAATTGTGCAAGTCACCTAAGGTCACGAATCGTCCCGAACGTGTAGCCCAAATTGTGAAAATTTCAAACCGCTACTGCTTGCTTGTTTGAGTAGGTAGCCATCTGAAAATTGGCATATATAAAGGTCATTAACATGTCTACATGCATGCACAATCTTATGTCAACTGATTGCATAACTTGCGAACTATAGGCCATCGAAATTTTTGTAAACAAAAGTTTGTGCGACTTTAGCTCCCAAACGGAATAAAAGCTAAAGCTGAAATAGCCTTCATTCTATTTCACTTATTTGTGTCTACACATGTATATGTTTTGCAGAGACTCAAAGCTCTTGAGAATGGAGAAAATGAGGTGTCAATTTTGCATTGGACCCTATGGGAAAATGCATTAAACGCCTACCGCTCCGACGTTCAGCGACCGATAACATCCATCTTTACACTGTAAACGGTAATTACATAGGTACATGCCTGGGGCAAATAACAGCGCAAATAATTGTCCATGTGCAGAGTAATAAAGGAGCAAACTTTTATATATGGGCCTGCAGTGGAAGTTATTCTTAAAAGGTGACTTTCACGAATCGTTCTGAAACTGTGCTAAATTACAGATAATTCCCATATATTTCTTGGGAGAAAGTGCCCTGAAATTCTCCTTTCTCCGTTGTCGAGATATTCGAGGGCAAAGTCGTGCAGTTTTCGACTTCCAGGGGCTATAACTCGAAAACTAAAGAACGATAATTTTTGGCACATATGGTCAATTGAATGTTTATCCCAACCCTCTCATTTGGCACAAGTTTCAGCCCGAATTGTGCAAGTCACCTAAGGTCACGAATCGTCCCGAACGTGTAGCCCAAATTGTGAAAATTTCAAACCGCTACTGCTTGCTTGTTTGAGTAGGTAGCTATCTGAAACTTGGCATATATAAAGGTCATTAACATGTCTACATGCATGCACAATCTTATGTCAACTGATTGCATAACTTGCGAACTATAGGCCATCGAAATTTTTGTAAACAAAAGTTTGTGCGACTTTAGCTCCCAAACGGAATAAAAGCTAAAGCTGAAATAGCCTTCATTCTATTTCACTTATTTGTGTCTACACATGTATATGTTTTGCAGAGACTCAAAGCTCTTGAGAATGGAGAAAATGAGGTGTCAATTTTGCATTGGACCCTATGGGAAAATGCATTAAACGCCTACTGCTCCGACGTTCAGCGACCGATAACATCCATCTTTACACTGTAAACGGTAATTACATAGGTACATGCCTGGGGCAAATAACAGCGCAAATAATTGTCCATGTGCAGAGTAATAAAGGAGCAAACTTTTATATATGGGCCTGCAGTGGAAGTTATTCTTAAAAGGTGACTTTCACGAATCGTTCTGAAACTGTGCTAAATTACAGATAATTCCCATATATTTCTTGGGAGAAAGTGCCCTGAAATTCTCCTTTCTCCGTTGTCGAGATATTCGAGGGCAAAGTCGTGCAGTTTTCGACTTCCAGGGGCTATAACTCGAAAACTAAAGAACGAGAATTTTTGGCACATATGGTCAATTGAATGTTTATCCCAACCCTCTCATTTGGCACTAGTTTCAGCCCGAATTGTGCAAGTCACCTAAGGTCACGAATCGTCCCGAACGTGTAGCCCAAATTGTGAAAATTTCAAACCGCTACTGCTTGCTTGTTTGAGTAGGTAGCCATCTGAAACTTGGCATATATAAAGGTCATTAACATGTCTACATGCATGCACAATCTTATGTCAACTGATTGCATAACTTGCGAACTATAGGCCATCGAAATTTTTGTAAACAAAAGTTTGTGCGACTTTAGCTCCCAAACGGAATAAAAGCTAAAGCTGAAATAGCCTTCATTCTATTTCACTTATTTGTGTCTACACATGTATATGTTTTGCAGAGACTCAAAGCTCTTGAGAATGGAGAAAATGAGGTGTCAATTTTGCATTGGACCCTATGGGAAAATGCATTAAACGCCTACTGCTCCGACGTTCAGCGACCGATAACATCCATCTTTACACTGTAAACGGTAATTACATAGGTACATGCCTGGGGCAAATAACAGCGCAAATAATTGTCCATGTGCAGAGTAATAAAGGAGCAAACTTTTATATATGGGCCTGCAGTGGAAGTTATTCTTAAAAGGTGACTTTCACGAATCGTTCTGAAACTGTGCTAAATTACAGATAATTCCCATATATTTCTTGGGAGAAAGTGCCCTGAAATTCTCCTTTCTCCGTTGTCGAGATATTCGAGGGCAAAGTCGTGCAGTTTTCGACTTCCAGGGGCTATAACTCGAAAACTAAAGAACGAGAATTTTTGGCACATATGGTCAATTGAATGTTTATCCCAACCCTCTCATTTGGCACTAGTTTCAGCCCGAATTGTGCAAGTCACCTAAGGTCACGAATCGTCCCGAACGTGTAGCCCAAATTGTGAAAATTTCAAACCGCTACTGCTTGCTTGTTTGAGTAGGTAGCCATCTGAAACTTGGCATATATAAAGGTCATTAACATGTCTACATGCATGCACAATCTTATGTCAACTGATTGCATAACTTGCGAACTATAGGCCATCGAAATTTTTGTAAACAAAAGTTTGTGCGACTTTAGCTCCCAAACGGAATAAAAGCTAAAGCTGAAATAGCCTTCATTCTATTTCACTTATTTGTGTCTACACATGTATATGTTTTGCAGAGACTCAAAGCTCTTGAGAATGGAGAAAATGAGGTGTCAATTTTGCATTGGACCCTATGGGAAAATGCATTAAACGCCTACTGCTCCGACGTTCAGCGACCGATAACATCCATCTTTACACTGTAAACGGTAATTACATAGGTACATGCCTGGGGCAAATAACAGCGCAAATAATTGTCCATGTGCAGAGTAATAAAGGAGCAAACTTTTATATATGGGCCTGCAGTGGAAGTTATTCTTAAAAGGTGACTTTCACGAATCGTTCTGAAACTGTGCTAAATTACAGATAATTCCCATATATTTCTTGGGAGAAAGTGCCCTGAAATTCTCCTTTCTCCGTTGTCGAGATATTCGAGGGCAAAGTCGTGCAGTTTTCGACTTCCAGGGGCTATAACTCGAAAACTAAAGAACGAGAATTTTTGGCACATATGGTCAATTGAATGTTTATCCCAACCCTCTCATTTGGCACTAGTTTCAGCCCGAATTGTGCAAGTCACCTAAGGTCACGAATCGTCCCGAACGTGTAGCCCAAATTGTGAAAATTTCAAACCGCTACTGCTTGCTTGTTTGAGTAGGTAGCCATCTGAAACTTGGCATATATAAAGGTCATTAACATGTCTACATGCATGCACAATCTTATGTCAACTGATTGCATAACTTGCGAACTATAGGCCATCGAAATTTTTGTAAACAAAAGTTTGTGCGACTTTAGCTCCCAAACGGAATAAAAGCTAAAGCTGAAATAGCCTTCATTCTATTTCACTTATTTGTGTCTACACATGTATATGTTTTGCAGAGACTCAAAGCTCTTGAGAATGGAGAAAATGAGGTGTCAATTTTGCATTGGACCCTATGGGAAAATGCATTAAACGCCTACTGCTCCGACGTTCAGCGACCGATAACATCCATCTTTACACTGTAAACGGTAATTACATAGGTACATGCCTGGGGCAAATAACAGCGCAAATAATTGTCCATGTGCAGAGTAATAAAGGAGCAAACTTTTATATATGGGCCTGCAGTGGAAGTTATTCTTAAAAGGTGACTTTCACGAATCGTTCTGAAACTGTGCTAAATTACAGATAATTCCCATATATTTCTTGGGAGAAAGTGCCCTGAAATTCTCCTTTCTCCGTTGTCGAGATATTCGAGGGCAAAGTCGTGCAGTTTTCGACTTCCAGGGGCTATAACTCGAAAACTAAAGAACGAGAATTTTTGGCACATATGGTCAATTGAATGTTTATCCCAACCCTCTCATTTGGCACTAGTTTCAGCCCGAATTGTGCAAGTCACCTAAGGTCACGAATCGTCCCGAACGTGTAGCCCAAATTGTGAAAATTTCAAACCGCTACTGCTTGCTTGTTTGAGTAGGTAGCCATCTGAAACTTGGCATATATAAAGGTCATTAACATGTCTACATGCATGCACAATCTTATGTCAACTGATTGCATAACTTGCGAACTATAGGCCATCGAACTTTTTGTAAACAAAAGTTTGTGCGACTTTAGCTCCCAAACGGAATAAAAGCTAAAGCTGAAATAGCCTTTATTCTATTTCACTTATTTGTGTCTACACATGTATATGTTTTGCAGAGACTCAAAGCTCTTGAGAATGGAGAAAATGAGGTGTCAATTTTGCATTGGACCCTATGGGAAAATGCATTAAACGCCTACTGCTCCGACGTTCAGCGACCGATAACATCCATCTTTACACTGTAAACGGTAATTACATAGGTACATGCCTGGGGCAAATAACAGCGCAAATAATTGTCCATGTGCAGAGTAATAAAGGAGCAAACTTTTATATATGGGCCTGCAGTGGAAGTTATTCTTAAAAGGTGACTTTCACGAATCGTTCTGAAACTGTGCTAAATTACAGATAATTCCCATATATTTCTTGGGAGAAAGTGCCCTGAAATTCTCCTTTCTCCGTTGTCGAGATATTCGAGGGCAAAGTCGTGCAGTTTTCGACTTCCAGGGGCTATAACTCGAAAACTAAAGAACGAGAATTTTAAGCACATATGGTCAATTGAATGTTTATCCCAACCCGCTCATTTGGCACTAGTTTCAGCCCGAATTGTGCAAGTCACCTAAGGTCACGAATCGTCCCGAACGTGTAGCCCAAATTGTGAAAATTTCAAACCGCTACTGCTTGCTTGTTTGAGTAGGTAGCTATCTGAAACTTGGCATATATAAAGGTCATTAACATGTCTACATGCATGCACAATCTTATGTCAACTGATTGCATAACTTGCGAACTATAGGCCATCGAAATTTTTGTAAACAAAAGTTTGTGCGACTTTAGCTCCCAAACGGAATAAAAGCTAAAGCTGAAATAGCCTTCATTCTATTTCACTTATTTGTGTCTACACATGTATATGTTTTGCAGAGACTCAAAGCTCTTGAGAATGGAGAAAATGAGGTGTCAATTTTGCATTGGACCCTATGGGAAAATGCATTAAACGCCTACTGCTCCGACGTTCAGCGACCGATAACATCCATCTTTACACTGTAAACGGTAATTACATAGGTACATGCCTGGGGCAAATAACAGCGCAAATAATTGTCCATGTGCAGAGTAATAAAGGAGCAAACTTTTATATATGGGCCTGCAGTGGAAGTTATTCTTAAAAGGTGACTTTCACGAATCGTTCTGAAACTGTGCTAAATTACAGATAATTCCCATACATTTCTTGGGAGAAAGTGCCCTGAAATTCTCCTTTCTCCGTTGTCGAGATATTCGAGGGCAAAGTCGTGCAGTTTTCGACTTCCAGGGGCTATAACTCGAAAACTAAAGAACGAGAATTTTTGGCACATATGGTCAATTGAATGTTTATCCCAACCCTCTCATTTGGCACTAGTTTCAGCCCGAATTGTGCAAGTCACCTAAGGTCACGAATCGTCCCGAACGTGTAGCCCAAATTGTGAAAATTTCAAACCGCTACTGCTTGCTTGTTTGAGTAGGTAGCCATCTGAAACTTGGCATATATAAAGGTCATTAACATGTCTACATACATGCACAATCTTATGTCAACTGATTGCATAACTTGCGAACTATAGGCCATCGAAATTTTTGTAAACAAAAGTTTGTGCGACTTTAGCTCCCAAACGGAATAAAAGCTAAAGCTGAAATAGCCTTCATTCTATTTCACTTATTTGTGTCTACACATGTATATGTTTTGCAGAGACTCAAAGCTGTTGAGAATGGAGAAAATGAGGTGTCAATTTTGCATTGGACTCTATGGGAAAATGCATTAAACGCCTACTGCTCCGACGTTCAGCGACCGATAACATCCATCTTTACACTGTAAACGGTAATTACATAGGTACATGCCTGGGGCAAATAACAGCGCAAATAATTGTCCATGTGCAGAGTAATAAAGGAGCAAACTTTTATATATGGGCCTGCAGTGGAAGTTATTCTTAAAAGGTGACTTTCACGAATCGTTCTGAAACTGTGCTAAATTACAGATAATTCCCATATATTTCTTGGGAGAAAGTGCCCTGAAATTCTCCTTTCTCCGTTGTCGAGATATTCGAGGGCAAAGTCGTGCAGTTTTCGACTTCCAGGGGCTATAACTCGAAAACTAAAGAACGAGAATTTTTGGCACATATGGTCAATTGAATGTTTATCCCAACCCTCTCATTTGGCACTAGTTTCAGCCCGAATTGTGCAAGTCACCTAAGGTCACGAATCGTCCCGAACGTGTAGCCCAAATTGTGAAAATTTCAAACCGCTACTGCTTGCTTGTTTGAGTAGGTAGCCATCTGAAACTTGGCATATATAAAGGTCATTAACATGTCTACATGCATGCACAATCTTATGTCAACTGATTGCATAACTTGCGAACTATAGGCCATCGAAATTTTTGTAAACAAAAGTTTGTGCGACTTTAGCTCCCAAACGGAATAAAAGCTAAAGCTGAAATAGCCTTCATTCTATTTCACTTATTTGTGTCTACACATGTATATGTTTTGCAGAGACTCAAAGCTCTTGAGAATGGAGAAAATGAGGTGTCAATTTTGCATTGGACCCTATGAGAAAATGCATTAAACGCCTACTGCTCCGACGTTCAGCGACCGATAACATCCATCTTTACACTGTAAACGGTAATTACATAGGTACATGCCTGGGGCAAATAACAGCGCAAATAATTGTCCATGTGCAGAGTAATAAAGGAGCAAACTTTTATATATGGGCCTGCAGTGGAAGTTATTCTTAAAAGGTGACTTTCACGAATCGTTCTGAAACTGTGCTAAATTACAGATAATTCCCATATATTTCTTGGGAGAAAGTGCCCTGAAATTCTCCTTTCTCCGTTGTCGAGATATTCGAGGGCAAAGTCGTGCAGTTTTCGACTTCCAGGGGCTATAACTCGAAAACTAAAGAACGAGAATTTTTGGCACATATGGTCAATTGAATGTTTATCCCCACCCTCTCATTTGGCACTAGTTTCAGCCCGAATTGTGCAAGTCACCTAAGGTCACGAATCGTCCCGAACGTGTAGCCCAAATTGTGAAAATTTCAAACCGCTACTGCTTGCTTGTTTGAGTAGGTAGCCATCTGAAACTTGGCATATATAAAGGTCATTAACATGTCTACATGCATGCACAATCTTATGTCAACTGATTGCATAACTTGCGAACTATAGGCCATCGAAATTTTTGTAAACAAAAGTTTGTGCGACTTTAGCTCCCAAACGGAATAAAAGCTAAAGCTGAAATAGCCTTCATTCTATTTCACTTATTTGTGTCTACACATGTATATGTTTTGCAGAGACTCAAAGCTCTTGAGAATGGAGAAAATGAGGTGTCAATTTTGCATTGGACCCTATGGGAAAATGCATTAAACGCCTACTGCTCCGACGTTCAGCGACCGATAACATCCATCTTTACACTGTAAACGGTAATTACATAGGTACATGCCTGGGGCAAATAACAGCGCAAATAATTGTCCATGTGCAGAGTAATAAAGGAGCAAACTTTTATATATGGGCCTGCAGTGGAAGTTATTCTTAAAAGGTGACTTTCACGAATCGTTCTGAAACTGTGCTAAATTACAGATAATTCCCATATATTTCTTGGGAGAAAGTGCCCTGAAATTCTCCTTTCTCCGTTGTCGAGATATTCGAGGGCAAAGTCGTGCAGTTTTCGACTTCCAGGGGCTATAACTCGAAAACTAAAGAACGAGAATTTTTGGCACATATGGTCAATTGAATGTTTATCCCAACCCTCTCATTTGGCACTAGTTTCAGCCCGAATTGTGCAAGTCACCTAAGGTCACGAATCGTCCCGAACGTGTAGCCCAAATTGTGAAAATTTCAAACCGCTACTGCTTGCTTGTTTGAGTAGGTAGCCATCTGAAACTTGGCATATATAAAGGTCATTAACATGTCTACATGCATGCACAATCTTATGTCAACTGATTGCATAACTTGCGAACTATAGGCCATCGAAATTTTTGTAAACAAAAGTTTGTGCGACTTTAGCTCCCAAACGGAATAAAAGCTAAAGCTGAAATAGCCTTCATTCTATTTCACTTATTTGTGTCTACACATGTATATGTTTTGCAGAGACTCAAAGCTCTTGAGAATGGAGAAAATGAGGTGTCAATTTTGCATTGGACCCTATGGGAAAATGCATTAAACGCCTACTGCTCCGACGTTCAGCGACCGATAACATCCATCTTTACACTGTAAACGGTAATTACATAGGTACATGCCTGGGGCAAATAACAGCGCAAATAATTGTCCATGTGCAGAGTAATAAAGGAGCAAACTTTTATATATGGGCCTGCAGTGGAAGTTATTCTTAAAAGGTGACTTTCACGAATCGTTCTGAAACTGTGCTAAATTACAGATAATTCCCATATATTTCTTGGGAGAAAGTGCCCTGAAATTCTCCTTTCTCCGTTGTCGAGATATTCGAGGGCAAAGTCGTGCAGTTTTCGACTTCCAGGGGCTATAACTCGAAAACTAAAGAACGAGAATTTTTGGCACATATGGTCAATTGAATGTTTATCCCCACCCTCTCATTTGGCACTAGTTTCAGCCCGAATTGTGCAAGTCACCTAAGGTCACGAATCGTCCCGAACGTGTAGCCCAAATTGTGAAAATTTCAAACCGCTACTGCTTGCTTGTTTGAGTAGGTAGCCATCTGAAACTTGGCATATATAAAGGTCATTAACATGTCTACATGCATGCACAATCTTATGTCAACTGATTGCATAACTTGCGAACTATAGGCCATCGAAATTTTTGTAAACAAAAGTTTGTGCGACTTTAGCTCCCAAACGGAATAAAAGCTAAAGCTGAAATAGCCTTCATTCTATTTCACTTATTTGTGTCTACACATGTATATGTTTTGCAGAGACTCAAAGCTCTTGAGAATGGAGAAAATGAGGTGTCAATTTTGCATTGGACCCTATGGGAAAATGCATTAAACGCCTACTGCTCCGACGTTCAGCGACCGATAACATCCATCTTTACACTGTAAACGGTAATTACATAGGTACATGCCTGGGGCAAATAACAGCGCAAATAATTGTCCATGTGCAGAGTAATAAAGGAGCAAACTTTTATATATGGGCCTGCAGTGGAAGTTATTCTTAAAAGGTGACTTTCACGAATCGTTCTGAAACTGTGCTAAATTACAGATAATTCCCATATATTTCTTGGGAGAAAGTGCCCTGAAATTCTCCTTTCTCCGTTGTCGAGATATTCGAGGGCAAAGTCGTGCAGTTTTCGACTTCCAGGGGCTATAACTCGAAAACTAAAGAACGAGAATTTTTGGCACATATGGTCAATTGAATGTTTATCCCAACCCTCTCATTTGGCACTAGTTTCAGCCCGAATTGTGCAAGTCACCTAAGGTCACGAATCGACCCGAACGTGTAGCCCAAATTGTGAAAATTTCAAACCGCTACTGCTTGCTTGTTTGAGTAGGTAGCCATCTGAAACTTGGCATATATAAAGGTCATTAACATGTCTACATGCATGCACAATCTTATGTCAACTGATTGCATAACTTGCGAACTATAGGCCATCGAAATTTTTGTAAACAAAAGTTTGTGCGACTTTAGCTCCCAAACGGAATAAAAGCTAAAGCTGAAATAGCCTTCATTCTATTTCACTTATTTGTGTCTACACATGTATATGTTTTGCAGAGACTCAAAGCTCTTGAGAATGGAGAAAATGAGGTGTCAATTTTGCATTGGACCCTATGGGAAAATGCATTAAACGCCTACTGCTCCGACGTTCAGCGACCGATAACATCCATCTTTACACTGTAAACGGTAATTACATAGGTACATGCCTGGGGCAAATAACAGCGCAAATAATTGTCCATATGCAGAGTAATAAAGGAGCAAACTTTTATATATGGGCCTGCAGTGGAAGTTATTCTTAAAAGGTGACTTTCACGAATCGTTCTGAAACTGTGCTAAATTACAGATAATTCCCATATATTTCTTGGGAGAAAGTGCCCTGAAATTCTCCTTTCTCCGTTGTCGAGATATTCGAGGGCAAAGTCGTGCAGTTTTCGACTTCCAGGGGCTATAACTCGAAAACTAAAGAACGAGAATTTTTGGCACATATGGTCAATTGAATGTTTATCCCAACCCTCTCATTTGGCACTAGTTTCAGCCCGAATTGTGCAAGTCACCTAAGGTCACGAATCGTCCCGAACGTGTAGCCCAAATTGTGAAAATTTCAAACCGCTACTGCTTGCTTGTTTGAGTAGGTAGCCATCTGAAACTTGGCATATATAAAGGTCATTAACATGTCTACATGCATGCACAATCTTATGTCAACTGATTGCATAACTTGCGAACTATAGGCCATCGAAATTTTTGTAAACAAAAGTTTGTGCGACTTTAGCTCCCAAACGGAATAAAAGCTAAAGCTGAAATAGCCTTCATTCTATTTCACTTATTTGTGTCTACACATGTATATGTTTTGCAGAGACTCAAAGCTCTTGAGAATGGAGAAAATGAGGTGTCAATTTTGCATTGGACCCTATGGGAAAATGCATTAAACGCCTACTGCTCCGACGTTCAGCGACCGATAACATCCATCTTTACACTGTAAACGGTAATTACATAGGTACATGCCTGGGGCAAATAACAGCGCAAATAATTGTCCATGTGCAGAGTAATAAAGGAGCAAACTTTTATATATGGGCCTGCAGTGGAAGTTATTCTTAAAAGGTGACTTTCACGAATCGTTCTGAAACTGTGCTAAATTACAGATAATTCCCATATATTTCTTGGGAGAAAGTGCCCTGAAATTCTCCTTTCTCCGTTGTCGAGATATTCGAGGGCAAAGTCGTGCAGTTTTCGACTTCCAGGGGCTATAACTCGAAAACTAAAGAACGAGAATTTTTGGCACATATGGTCAATTGAATGTTTATCCCAACCCTCTCATTTGGCACTAGTTTCAGCCCGAATTGTGCAAGTCACCTAAGGTCACGAATCGTCCCGAACGTGTAGCCCAAATTGTGAAAATTTCAAACCGCTACTGCTTGCTTGTTTGAGTAGGTAGCCATCTGAAACTTGGCATATATAAAGGTCATTAACATGTCTACATGCATGCACAATCTTATGTCAACTGATTGCATAACTTGCGAACTATAGGCCATCGAAATTTTTGTAAACAAAAGTTTGTGCGACTTTAGCTCCCAAATGGAATAAAAACTAAAGCTGAAATAGCCTTCATTCTATTTCACTTATTTGTGTCTACACATGTATATGTTTTGCAGAGACTCAAAGCTCGTGAGAATGGAGAAAATGAGGTGTCAATTTTGCATTGGACCCTATGGGAAAATGCATTAAACGCCTACTGCTCCGACGTTCAGCGACCGATAACATCCATCTTTACACTGTAAACGGTAATTACATAGGTACATGCCTGGGGCAAATAACAGCGCAAATAATTGTCCATGTGCAGAGTAATAAAGGAGCAAACTTTTATATATGGGCCTGCAGTGGAAGTTATTCTTAAAAGGTGACTTTCACGAATCGTTCTGAAACTGTGCTAAATTACAGATAATTCCCATATATTTCTTGGGAGAAAGTGCCCTGAAATTCTCCTTTCTCCGTTGTCGAGATATTCGAGGGCAAAGTCGTGCAGTTTTCGACTTCCAGGGGCTATAACTCGAAAACTAAAGAACGAGAATTTTTGGCACATATGGTCAATTGAATGTTTATCCCAACCCTCTCATTTGGCACTAGTTTCAGCCCGAATTGTGCAAGTCACCTAAGGTCACGAATCGTCCCGAACGTGTAGCCCAAATTGTGAAAATTTCAAACCGCTACTGCTTGCTTGTTTGAGTAGGTAGCCATCTGAAACTTGGCATATATAAAGGTCATTAACATGTCTACATGCATGCACAATCTTATGTCAACTGATTGCATAACTTGCGAACTATAGGCCATCGAAATTTTTGTAAACAAAAGTTTGTGCGACTTTAGCTCCCAAACGGAATAAAAGCTAAAGCTGAAATAGCCTTCATTCTATTTCACTTATTTGTGTCTACACATGTATATGTTTTGCAGAGACTCAAAGCTCTTGAGAATGGAGAAAATGAGGTGTCAATTTTGCATTGGACCCTATGGGAAAATGCATTAAACGCCTACTGCTCCGACGTTCAGCGACCGATAACATCCATCTTTACACTGTAAACGGTAATTACATAGGTACATGCCTGGGGCAAATAACAGCGCAAATAATTGTCCATGTGCAGAGTAATAAAGGAGCAAACTTTTATATATGGGCCTGCAGTGGAAGTTATTCTTAAAAGGTGACTTTCACGAATCGTTCTGAAACTGTGCTAAATTACAGATAATTCCCATATATTTCTTGGGAGAAAGTGCCCTGAAATTCTCCTTTCTCCGTTGTCGAGATATTCGAGGGCAAAGTCGTGCAGTTTTCGACTTCCAGGGGCTATAACTCGAAAACTAAAGAACGAGAATTTTTGGCACATATGGTCAATTGAATGTTTATCCCAACCCTCTCATTTGGCACTAGTTTCAGCCCGAATTGTGCAAGTCACCTAAGGTCACGAATCGTCCCGAACGTGTAGCCCAAATTGTGAAAATTTCAAACCGCTACTGCTTGCTTGTTTGAGTAGGTAGCCATCTGAAACTTGGCATATATAAAGGTCATTAACATGTCTACATGCATGCACAATCTTATGTCAACTGATTGCATAACTTGCGAACTATAGGCCATCGAAATTTTTGTAAACAAAAGTTTGTGCGACTTTAGCTCCCAAACGGAATAAAAGCTAAAGCTGAAATAGCCTTCATTCTATTTCACTTATTTGTGTCTACACATGTATATGTTTTGCAGAGACTCAAAGCTCTTGAGAATGGAGAAAATGAGGTGTCAATTTTGCATTGGACCCTATGGGAAAATGCATTAAACGCCTACTGCTCCGACGTTCAGCGACCGATAACATCCATCTTTACACTGTAAACGGTAATTACATAGGTACATGCCTGGGGCAAATAACAGCGCAAATAATTGTCCATGTGCAGAGTAATAAAGGAGCAAACTTTTATATATGGGCCTGCAGTGGAAGTTATTCTTAAAAGGTGACTTTCACGAATCGTTCTGAAACTGTGCTAAATTACAGATAATTCCCATATATTTCTTGGGAGAAAGTGCCCTGAAATTCTCCTTTCTCCGTTGTCGAGATATTCGAGGGCAAAGTCGTGCAGTTTTCGACTTCCAGGGGCTATAACTCGAAAACAAAAGAACGAGAATTTTTGGCACATATGGTCAATTGAATGTTTATCCCAACCCTCTCATTTGGCACTAGTTTCAGCCCGAATTGTGCAAGTCACCTAAGGTCACGAATCGTCCCGAACGTGTAGCCCAAATTGTGAAAATTTCAAACCGCTACTGCTTGCTTGTTTGAGTAGGTAGCCATCTGAAACTTGGCATATATAAAGGTCATTAACATGTCTACATGCATGCACAATCTTATGTCAACTGATTGCATAACTTGCGAACTATAGGCCATCGAAATTTTTGTAAACAAAAGTTTGTGCGACTTTAGCTCCCAAACGGAATAAAAGCTAAAGCTGAAATAGCCTTCATTCTATTTCACTTATTTGTGTCTACACATGTATATGTTTTGCAGAGACTCAAAGCTCTTGAGAATGGAGAAAATGAGGTGTCAATTTTGCATTGGACCCTATGGGAAAATGCATTAAACGCCTACTGCTCCGACGTTCAGCGACCGATAACATCCATCTTTACACTGTAAACGGTAATTACATAGGTACATGCCTGGGGCAAATAACAGCGCAAATAATTGTCCATGTGCAGAGTAATAAAGGAGCAAACTTTTATATATGGGCCTGCAGTGGAAGTTATTCTTAAAAGGTGACTTTCACGAATCGTTCTGAAACTGTGCTAAATTACAGATAATTCCCATATATTTCTTGGGAGAAAGTGCCCTGAAATTCTCCTTTCTCCGTTGTCGAGATATTCGAGGGCAAAGTCGTGCAGTTTTCGACTTCCAGGGGCTATAACTCGAAAACTAAAGAACGAGAATTTTTGGCACATATGGTCAATTGAATGTTTATCCCAACCCTCTCATTTGGCACTAGTTTCAGCCCGAATTGTGCAAGTCACCTAAGGTCACGAATCGTCCCGAACGTGTAGCCCAAATTGTGAAAATTTCAAACCGCTACTGCTTGCTTGTTTGAGTAGGTAGCCATCTGAAACTTGGCATATATAAAGGTCATTAACATGTCTACATGCATGCACAATCTTATGTCAACTGATTGCATAACTTGCGAACTATAGGCCATCGAAATTTTTGTAAACAAAAGTTTGTGCGACTTTAGCTCCCAAACGGAATAAAAGCTAAAGCTGAAATAGCCTTCATTCTATTTCACTTATTTGTGTCTACACATGTATATGTTTTGCAGAGACTCAAAGCTCTTGAGAATGGAGAAAATGAGGTGTCAATTTTGCATTGGACCCTATGGGAAAATGCATTAAACGCCTACTGCTCCGACGTTCAGCGACCGATAACATCCATCTTTACACTGTAAACGGTAATTACATAGGTACATGCCTGGGGCAAATAACAGCGCAAATAATTGTCCATGTGCAGAGTAATAAAGGAGCAAACTTTTATATATGGGCCTGCAGTGGAAGTTATTCTTAAAAGGTGACTTTCACGAATCGTTCTGAAACTGTGCTAAATTACAGATAATTCCCATATATTTCTTGGGAGAAAGTGCCCTGAAATTCTCCTTTCTCCGTTGTCGAGATATTCGAGGGCAAAGTCGTGCAGTTCTCGACTTCCAGGGGCTATAACTCAAAAACTAAAGAACGAGAATTTTTGGCACATATGGTCAATTGAATGTTTATCCCAACCCTCTCATTTGGCACTAGTTTCAGCCCGAATTGTGCAAGTCACCTAAGGTCACGAATCGTCCCGAACGTGTAGCCCAAATTGTGAAAATTTCAAACCGCTACTGCTTGCTTGTTTGAGTAGGTAGCCATCTGAAACTTGGCATATATAAAGGTCATTAACATGTCTACATGCATGCACAATCTTATGTCAACTGATTGCATAACTTGCGAACTATAGGCCATCGAAATTTTTGTAAACAAAAGTTTGTGCGACTTTAGCTCCCAAACGGAATAAAAGCTAAAGCTGAAATAGCCTTCATTCTATTTCACTTATTTGTGTCTACACATGTATATGTTTTGCAGAGACTCAAAGCTCTTGAGAATGGAGAAAATGAGGTGTCAATTTTGCATTGGACCCTATGGGAAAATGCATTAAACGCCTACTGCTCCGACGTTCAGCGACCGATAACATCCATCTTTACACTGTAAACGGTAATTACATAGGTACATGCCTGGGGCAAATAACAGCGCAAATAATTGTCCATGTGCAGAGTAATAAAGGAGCAAACTTTTATATATGGGCCTGCAGTGGAAGTTATTCTTAAAAGGTGACTTTCACGAATCGTTCTGAAACTGTGCTAAATTACAGATAATTCCCATATATTTCTTGGGAGAAAGTGCCCTGAAATTCTCCTTTCTCCGTTGTCGAGATATTCGAGGGCAAAGTCGTGCAGTTTTCGACTTCCAGGGGCTATAACTCGAAAACTTAAGAACGAGAATTTTTGGCACATATGGTCAATTGAATGTTTATCCCAACCCTCTCATTTGGCACTAGTTTCAGCCCGAATTGTGCAAGTCACCTAAGGTCACGAATCGTCCCGAACGTGTAGCCCAAATTGTGAAAATCTCAAACCGCTACTGCTTGCTTGTTTGAGTAGGTAGCCATCTGAAACTTGGCATATATAAAGGTCATTAACATGTCTACATGCATGCACAATCTTATGTCAACTGATTGCATAACTTGCGAACTATAGGCCATCGAAATTTTTGTAAACAAAAGTTTGTGCGACTTTAGCTCCCAAACGGAATAAAAGCTAAAGCTGAAATAGCCTTCATTCTATTTCACTTATTTGTGTCTACACATGTATATGTTTTGCAGAGACTCAAAGCTCTTGAGAATGGAGAAAATGAGGTGTCAATTTTGCATTGGACCCTATGGGAAAATGCATTAAACGCCTACTGCTCCGACGTTCAGCGACCGATAACATCCATCTTTACACTGTAAACGGTAATTACATAGGTACATGCCTGGGGCAAATAACAGCGCAAATAATTGTCCATGTGCAGAGTAATAAAGGAGCAAACTTTTATATATGGGCCTGCAGTGGAAGTTATTCTTAAAAGGTGACTTTCACGAATCGTTCTGAAACTGTGCTAAATTACAGATAATTCCCATATATTTCTTGGGAGAAAGTGCCCTGAAATTCTCCTTTCTCCGTTGTCGAGATATTCGAGGGCAAAGTCGTGCAGTTTTCGACTTCCAGGGGCTATAACTCGAAAACTTAAGAACGAGAATTTTTGGCACATATGGTCAATTGAATGTTTATCCCAACCCTCTCATTTGGCACTAGTTTCAGCCCGAATTGTGCAAGTCACCTAAGGTCACGAATCGTCCCGAACGTGTAGCCCAAATTGTGAAAATTTCAAACCGCTACTGCTTGCTTGTTTGAGTAGGTAGCCATCTGAAACTTGGCATATATAAAGGTCATTAACATGTCTACATGCATGCACAATCTTATGTCAACTGATTGCATAACTTGCGAACTATAGGCCATCGAAATTTTTGTAAACAAAAGTTTGTGCGACTTTAGCTCCCAAACGGAATAAAAGCTAAAGCTGAAATAGCCTTCATTCTATTTCACTTATTTGTGTCTACACATGTATATGTTTTGCAGAGACTCAAAGCTCTTGAGAATGGAGAAAATGAGGTGTCAATTTTGCATTGGACCCTATGGGAAAATGCATTAAACGCCTACTGCTCCGACGTTCAGCGACCGATAACATCCATCTTTACACTGTAAACGGTAATTACATAGGTACATGCCTGGGGCAAATGACAGCGCAAATAATTGTCCATGTGCAGAGTAATAAAGGAGCAAACTTTTATATATGGGCCTGCAGTGGAAGTTATTCTTAAAAGGTGACTTTCACGAATCGTTCTGAAACTGTGCTAAATTACAGATAATTCCCATATATTTCTTGGGAGAAAGTGCCCTGAAATTCTCCTTTCTCCGTTGTCGAGATATTCGAGGGCAAAGTCGTGCAGTTTTCGACTTCCAGGGGCTATAACTCGAAAACTTAAGAACGAGAATTTTTGGCACATATGGTCAATTGAATGTTTATCCCAACCCTCTCATTTGGCACTAGTTTCAGCCCGAATTGTGCAAGTCACCTAAGGTCACGAATCGTCCCGAACGTGTAGCCCAAATTGTGAAAATTTCAAACCGCTACTGCTTGCTTGTTTGAGTAGGTAGCCATCTGAAACTTGGCATATATAAAGGTCATTAACATGTCTACATGCATGCACAATCTTATGTCAACTGATTGCATAACTTGCGAACTATAGGCCATCGAAATTTTTGTAAACAAAAGTTTGTGCGACTTTAGCTCCCAAACGGAATAAAAGCTAAAGCTGAAATAGCCTTCATTCGATTTCACTTATTTGTGTCTACACATGTATATGTTTTGCAGAGACTCAAAGCTCTTGAGAATGGAGAAAATGAGGTGTCAATTTTGCATTGGACCCTATGGGAAAATGCATTAAACGCCTACTGCTCCGACGTTCAGCGACCGATAACATCCATCTTTACACTGTAAACGGTAATTACATAGGTACATGCCTGGGGCAAATAACAGCGCAAATAATTGTCCATGTGCAGAGTAATAAAGGAGCAAACTTTTATAATGGGCCTGCAGTGGAAGTTATTCTTAAAAGGTGACTTTCACGAATCGTTCTGAAACTGTGCTAAATTACAGATAATTCCCATATATTTCTTGGGAGAAAGTGCCCTGAAATTCTCCTTTCTCCGTTGTCGAGATATTCGAGGGCAAAGTCGTGCAGTTTTCGACTTCCAGGGGCTATAACTCGAAAACTAAAGAACGAGAATTTTTGGCACATATGGTCAATTGAATGTTTATCCCAACCCTCTCATTTGGCACTAGTTTCAGCCCGAATTGTGCAAGTCACCTAAGGTCACGAATCGTCCCGAACGTGTAGCCCAAATTGTGAAAATTTCAAACCGCTACTGCTTGCTTGTTTGAGTAGGTAGCCATCTGAAACTTGGCATATATAAAGGTCATTAACATGTCTACATGCATGCACAATCTTATGTCAACTGATTGCATAACTTGCGAACTATAGGCCATCGAAATTTTTGTAAACAAAAGTTTGTGCGACTTTAGCTCCCAAACGGAATAAAAGCTAAAGCTGAAATAGCCTTCATTCTATTTCACTTATTTGTGTCTACACATGTATATGTTTTGCAGAGACTCAAAGCTCTTGAGAATGGAGAAAATGAGGTGTCAATTTTGCATTGGACCCTATGGGAAAATGCATTAAACGCCTACTGCTCCGACGTTCAGCGACCGATAACATCCATCTTTACACTGTAAACGGTAATTACATAGGTACATGCCTGGGGCAAATAACAGCGCAAATAATTGTCCACGTGCAGAGTAATAAAGGAGCAAACTTTTATATATGGGCCTGCAGTGGAAGTTATTCTTAAAAGGTGACTTTCACGAATCGTTCTGAAACTGTGCTAAATTACAGATAATTCCCATATATTTCTTGGGAGAAAGTGCCCTGAAATTCTCCTTTCTCCGTTGTCGAGATATTCGAGGGCAAAGTCGTGCAGTTTTCGACTTCCAGGGGCTATAACTCGAAAACTAAAGAACGAGAATTTTTGGCACATATGGTCAATTGAATGTTTATCCCAACCCTCTCATTTGGCACTAGTTTCAGCCCGAATTGTGCAAGTCACCTAAGGTCACGAATCGTCCCGAACGTGTAGCCCAAATTGTGAAAATTTCAAACCGCTACTGCTTGCTTGTTTGAGTAGGTAGCCATCTGAAACTTGGCATATATAAAGGTCATTAACATGTCTACATGCATGCACAATCTTATGTCAACTGATTGCATAACTTGCGAACTATAGGCCATCGAAATTTTTGTAAACAAAAGTTTGTGCGACTTTAGCTCCCAAACGGAATAAAAGCTAAAGCTGAAATAGCCTTCATTCTATTTCACTTATTTGTGTCTACACATGTATATGTTTTGCAGAGACTCAAAGCTCTTGAGAATGGAGAAAATGAGGTGTCAATTTTGCATTGGACCCTATGGGAAAATGCATTAAACGCCTACTGCTCCGACGTTCAGCGACCGATAACATCCATCTTTACACTGTAAACGGTAATTACATAGGTACATGCCTGGGGCAAATAACAGCGCAAATAATTGTCCATGTGCAGAGTAATAAAGGAGCAAACTTTTATATATGGGCCTGCAGTGGAAGTTATTCTTAAAAGGTGACTTTCACGAATCGTTCTGAAACTGTGCTAAATTACAGATAATTCCCATATATTTCTTGGGAGAAAGTGCCCTGAAATTCTCCTTTCTCCGTTGTCGAGATATTCGAGGGCAAAGTCGTGCAGTTTTCGACTTCCAGGGGCTATAACTCGAAAACTTAAGAACGAGAATTTTTGGCACATATGGTCAATTGAATGTTTATCCCAACCCTCTCATTTGGCACTAGTTTCAGCCCGAATTGTGCAAGTCACCTAAGGTCACGAATCGTCCCGAACGTGTAGCCCAAATTGTGAAAATTTCAAACCGCTACTGCTTGCTTGTTTGAGTAGGTAGCCATCTGAAACTTGGCATATATAAAGGTCATTAACATGTCTACATGCATGCACAATCTTATGTCAACTGATTGCATAACTTGCGAACTATAGGCCATCGAAATTTTTGTAAACAAAAGTTTGTGCGACTTTAGCTCCCAAACGGAATAAAAGCTAAAGCTGAAATAGCCTTCATTCTATTTCACTTATTTGTGTCTACACATGTATATGTTTTGCAGAGACTCAAAGCTCTTGAGAATGGAGAAAATGAGGTGTCAATTTTGCATTGGACCCTATGGGAAAATGCATTAAACGCCTACTGCTCCGACGTTCAGCGACCGATAACATCCATCTTTACACTGTAAACGGTAATTACATAGGTACATGCCTGGGGCAAATGACAGCGCAAATAATTGTCCATGTGCAGAGTAATAAAGGAGCAAACTTTTATATATGGGCCTGCAGTGGAAGTTATTCTTAAAAGGTGACTTTCACGAATCGTTCTGAAACTGTGCTAAATTACAGATAATTCCCATATATTTCTTGGGAGAAAGTGCCCTGAAATTCTCCTTTCTCCGTTGTCGAGATATTCGAGGGCAAAGTCGTGCAGTTTTCGACTTCCAGGGGCTATAACTCGAAAACTTAAGAACGAGAATTTTTGGCACATATGGTCAATTGAATGTTTATCCCAACCCTCTCATTTGGCACTAGTTTCAGCCCGAATTGTGCAAGTCACCTAAGGTCACGAATCGTCCCGAACGTGTAGCCCAAATTGTGAAAATTTCAAACCGCTACTGCTTGCTTGTTTGAGTAGGTAGCCATCTGAAACTTGGCATATATAAAGGTCATTAACATGTCTACATGCATGCACAATCTTATGTCAACTGATTGCATAACTTGCGAACTATAGGCCATCGAAATTTTTGTAAACAAAAGTTTGTGCGACTTTAGCTCCCAAACGGAATAAAAGCTAAAGCTGAAATAGCCTTCATTCGATTTCACTTATTTGTGTCTACACATGTATATGTTTTGCAGAGACTCAAAGCTCTTGAGAATGGAGAAAATGAGGTGTCAATTTTGCATTGGACCCTATGGGAAAATGCATTAAACGCCTACTGCTCCGACGTTCAGCGACCGATAACATCCATCTTTACACTGTAAACGGTAATTACATAGGTACATGCCTGGGGCAAATAACAGCGCAAATAATTGTCCATGTGCAGAGTAATAAAGGAGCAAACTTTTATAATGGGCCTGCAGTGGAAGTTATTCTTAAAAGGTGACTTTCACGAATCGTTCTGAAACTGTGCTAAATTACAGATAATTCCCATATATTTCTTGGGAGAAAGTGCCCTGAAATTCTCCTTTCTCCGTTGTCGAGATATTCGAGGGCAAAGTCGTGCAGTTTTCGACTTCCAGGGGCTATAACTCGAAAACTAAAGAACGAGAATTTTTGGCACATATGGTCAATTGAATGTTTATCCCAACCCTCTCATTTGGCACTAGTTTCAGCCCGAATTGTGCAAGTCACCTAAGGTCACGAATCGTCCCGAACGTGTAGCCCAAATTGTGAAAATTTCAAACCGCTACTGCTTGCTTGTTTGAGTAGGTAGCCATCTGAAACTTGGCATATATAAAGGTCATTAACATGTCTACATGCATGCACAATCTTATGTCAACTGATTGCATAACTTGCGAACTATAGGCCATCGAAATTTTTGTAAACAAAAGTTTGTGCGACTTTAGCTCCCAAACGGAATAAAAGCTAAAGCTGAAATAGCCTTCATTCTATTTCACTTATTTGTGTCTACACATGTATATGTTTTGCAGAGACTCAAAGCTCTTGAGAATGGAGAAAATGAGGTGTCAATTTTGCATTGGACCCTATGGGAAAATGCATTAAACGCCTACTGCTCCGACGTTCAGCGACCGATAACATCCATCTTTACACTGTAAACGGTAATTACATAGGTACATGCCTGGGGCAAATAACAGCGCAAATAATTGTCCACGTGCAGAGTAATAAAGGAGCAAACTTTTATATATGGGCCTGCAGTGGAAGTTATTCTTAAAAGGTGACTTTCACGAATCGTTCTGAAACTGTGCTAAATTACAGATAATTCCCATATATTTCTTGGGAGAAAGTGCCCTGAAATTCTCCTTTCTCCGTTGTCGAGATATTCGAGGGCAAAGTCGTGCAGTTTTCGACTTCCAGGGGCTATAACTCGAAAACTAAAGAACGAGAATTTTTGGCACATATGGTCAATTGAATGTTTATCCCAACCCTCTCATTTGGCACTAGTTTCAGCCCGAATTGTGCAAGTCACCTAAGGTCACGAATCGTCCCGAACGTGTAGCCCAAATTGTGAAAATTTCAAACCGCTACTGCTTGCTTGTTTGAGTAGGTAGCCATCTGAAACTTGGCATATATAAAGGTCATTAACATGTCTACATGCATGCACAATCTTATGTCAACTGATTGCATAACTTGCGAACTATAGGCCATCGAAATTTTTGTAAACAAAAGTTTGTGCGACTTTAGCTCCCAAACGGAATAAAAGCTAAAGCTGAAATAGCCTTCATTCTATTTCACTTATTTGTGTCTACACATGTATATGTTTTGCAGAGACTCAAAGCTCTTGAGAATGGAGAAAATGAGGTGTCAATTTTGCATTGGACCCTATGGGAAAATGCATTAAACGCCTACTGCTCCGACGTTCAGCGACCGATAACATCCATCTTTACACTGTAAACGGTAATTACATAGGTACATGCCTGGGGCAAATAACAGCGCAAATAATTGTCCATGTGCAGAGTAATAAAGGAGCAAACTTTTATATATGGGCCTGCAGTGGAAGTTATTCTTAAAAGGTGACTTTCACGAATCGTTCTGAAACTGTGCTAAATTACAGATAATTCCCATATATTTCTTGGGAGAAAGTGCCCTGAAATTCTCCTTTCTCCGTTGTCGAGATATTCGAGGGCAAAGTCGTGCAGTTTTCGACTTCCAGGGGCTATAACTCGAAAACTAAAGAACGAGAATTTTTGGCACATATGGTCAATTGAATGTTTATCCCAACCCTCTCATTTGGCACTAGTTTCAGCCCGAATTGTGCAAGTCACCTAAGGTCACGAATCGTCCCGAACGTGTAGCCCAAATTGTGAAAATTTCAAACCGCTACTGCTTGCTTGTTTGAGTAGGTAGCCATCTGAAACTTGGCATATATAAAGGTCATTAACATGTCTACATGCATGCACAATCTTATGTCAACTGATTGCATAACTTGCGAACTATAGGCCATCGAAATTTTTGTAAACAAAAGTTTGTGCGACTTTAGCTACCAAACGGAATAAAAGCTAAAGCTGAAATAGCCTTCATTCTATTTCACTTATTTGTGTCTACACATGTATATGTTTTGCAGAGACTCAAAGCTCTTGAGAATGGAGAAAATGAGGTGTCAATTTTGCATTGGACCCTATGGGAAAATGCATTAAACGCCTACTGCTCCGACGTTCAGCGACCGATAACATCCATCTTTACACTGTAAACGGTAATTACATAGGTACATGCCTGGGGCAAATAACAGCGCAAATAATTGTCCATGTGCAGAGTAATAAAGGAGCAAACTTTTATATATGGGCCTGCAGTGGAAGTTATTCTTAAAAGGTGACTTTCACGAATCGTTCTGAAACTGTGCTAAATTACAGATAATTCCCATATATTTCTTGGGAGAAAGTGCCCTGAAATTCTCCTTTCTCCGTTGTCGAGATATTCGAGGGCAAAGTCGTGCAGTTTTCGACTTCCAGGGGCTATAACTCGAAAACTAAAGAACGAGAATTTTTGGCACATATGGTCAATTGAATGTTTATCCCAACCCTCTCATTTGGCACTAGTTTCAGCCCGAATTGTGCAAGTCACCTAAGGTCACGAATCGTCCCGAACGTGTAGCCCAAATTGTGGAAATTTCAAACCGCTACTGCTTGCTTGTTTGAGTAGGTAGCCATCTGAAACTTGGCATATATAAAGGTCATTAACATGTCTACATGCATGCACAATCTTATGTCAACTGATTGCATAACTTGCGAACTATAGGCCATCGAAATTTTTGTAAACAAAAGTTTGTGCGACTTTAGCTCCCAAACGGAATAAAAGCTAAAGCTGAAATAGCCTTCATTCTATTTCACTTATTTGTGTCTACACATGTATATGTTTTGCAGAGACTCAAAGCTCTTGAGAATGGAGAAAATGAGGTGTCAATTTTGCATTGGACCCTAAGGGAAAATGCATTAAACGCCTACTGCTCCGACGTTCAGCGACCGATAACATCCATCTTTACACTGTTAACGGTAATTACATAGGTACATGCCTGGGGCAAATAACAGCGCAAATAATTGTCCATGTGCAGAGTAATAAAGGAGCAAACTTTTATATATGGGCCTGCAGTGGAAGTTATTCTTAAAAGGTGACTTTCACGAATCGTTCTGAAACTGTGCTAAATTACAGATAATTCCCATATATTTCTTGGGAGAAAGTGCCCTGAAATTCTCCTTTCTCCGTTGTCGAGATATTCGAGGGCAAAGTCGTGCAGTTTTCGACTTCCAGGGGCTATAACTCGAAAACTAAAGAACGAGAATTTTTGGCACATATGGTCAATTGAATGTTTATCCCAACCCTCTCATTTGGCACTAGTTTCAGCCCGAATTGTGCAAGTCACCTAAGGTCACGAATCGTCCCGAACGTGTAGCCCAAATTGTGAAAATTTCAAACCGCTACTGCTTGCTTGTTTGAGTAGGTAGCCATCTGAAACTTGGCATATATAAAGGTCATTAACATGTCTACATGCATGCACAATCTTATGTCAACTGATTGCATAACTTGCGAACTATAGGCCATCGAAATTTTTGTAAACAAAAGTTTGTGCGACTTTAGCTCCCAAACGGAATAAAAGCTAAAGCTGAAATAGCCTTCATTCTATTTCACTTATTTGTGTCTACACATGTATATGTTTTGCAGAGACTCAAAGCTCTTGAGAATGGAGAAAATGAGGTGTCAATTTTGCATTGGACCCTATGGGAAAATGCATTAAACGCCTACTGCTCCGACGTTCAGCGACCGATAACATCCATCTTTACACTGTAAACGGTAATTACATAGGTACATGCCTGGGGCAAATAACAGCGCAAATAATTGTCCATGTGCAGAGTAATAAAGGAGCAAACTTTTATATATGGGCCTGCAGTGGAAGTTATTCTTAAAAGGTGACTTTCACGAATCGTTCTGAAACTGTGCTAAATTACAGATAATTCCCATATATTTCTTGGGAGAAAGTGCCCTGAAATTCTCCTTTCTCCGTTGTCGAGATATTCGAGGGCAAAGTCGTGCAGTTTTCGACTTCCAGGGGCTATAACTCGAAAACTAAAGAACGAGAATTTTTGGCACATATGGTCAATTGAATGTTTATCCCAACCCTCTCATTTGGCACTAGTTTCAGCCCGAATTGTGCAAGTCACCTAAGGTCACGAATCGTCCCGAACGTGTAGCCCAAATTGTGAAAATTTCAAACCGCTACTGCTTGCTTGTTTGAGTAGGTAGCCATCTGAAACTTGGCATATATAAAGGTCATTAACATGTCTACATGCATGCACAATCTTATGTCAACTGATTGCATAACTTGCGAACTATAGGCCATCGAAATTTTTGTAAACAAAAGTTTGTGCGACTTTAGCTCCCAAACGGAATAAAAGCTAAAGCTGAAATAGCCTTCATTCTATTTCACTTATTTGTGTCTACACATGTATATGTTTTGCAGAGACTCAAAGCTCTTGAGAATGGAGAAAATGAGGTGTCAATTTTGCATTGGACCCTATGGGAAAATGCATTAAACGCCTACTGCTCCGACGTTCAGCGACCGATAACATCCATCTTTACACTGTAAACGGTAATTACATAGGTACATGCCTGGGGCAAATAACAGCGCAAATAATTGTCCATGTGCAGAGTAATAAAGGAGCAAACTTTCATATATGGGCCTGCAGTGGAAGTTATTCTTAAAAGGTGACTTTCACGAATCGTTCTGAAACTGTGCTAAATTACAGATAATTCCCATATATTTCTTGGGAGAAAGTGCCCTGAAATTCTCCTTTCTCCGTTGTCGAGATATTCGAGGGCAAAGTCGTGCAGTTTTCGACTTCCAGGGGCTATAACTCGAAAACTAAAGAACGAGAATTTTTGGCACATATGGTCAATTGAATGTTTATCCCAACCCTCTCATTTGGCACTAGTTTCAGCCCGAATTGTGCAAGTCACCTAAGGTCACGAATCGTCCCGAACGTGTAGCCCAAATTGTGAAAATTTCAAACCGCTACTGCTTGCTTGTTTGAGTAGGTAGCCATCTGAAACTTGGCATATATAAAGGTCATTAACATGTCTACATGCATGCACAATCTTATGTCAACTGATTGCATAACTTGCGAACTATAGGCCATCGAAATTTTTGTAAACAAAAGTTTGTGCGACTTTAGCTCCCAAACGGAATAAAAGCTAAAGCTGAAATAGCCTTCATTCTATTTCACTTATTTGTGTCTACACATGTATATGTTTTGCAGAGACTCAAAGCTCTTGAGAATGGAGAAAATGAGGTGTCAATTTTGCATTGGACTCTATGGGAAAATGCATTAAACGCCTACTGCTCCGACGTTCAGCGACCGATAACATCCATCTTTACACTGTAAACGGTAATTACATAGGTACATGCCTGGGGCAAATAACAGCGCAAATAATTGTCCATGTGCAGAGTAATAAAGGAGCAAACTTTTATATATGGGCCTGCAGTGGAAGTTATTCTTAAAAGGTGACTTTCACGAATCGTTCTGAAACTGTGCTAAATTACAGATAATTCCCATATATTTCTTGGGAGAAAGTGCCCTGAAATTCTCCTTTCTCCGTTGTCGAGATATTCGAGGGCAAAGTCGTGCAGTTTTCGACTTCCACGAGCTATAACTCGAAAACAAAAGAACGAGAATTTTTGGCACATATGGTCAATTGAATGTTTATCCCAACCCTCTCATTTGGCACTAGTTTCAGCCCGAATTGTGCAAGTCACCTAAGGTCACGAATCGTCCCGAACGTGTAGCCCAAATTGTGAAAATTTCAAACCGCTACTGCTTGCTTGTTTGAGTAGGTAGCCATCTGAAACTTGGCATATATAAAGGTCATTAACATGTCTACATGCATGCACAATCTTATGTCAACTGATTGCATAACTTGCGAACTATAGGCCATCGAAATTTTTGTAAACAAAAGTTTGTGCGACTTTAGCTCCCAAACGGAATAAAAGCTAAAGCTGAAATAGCCTTCATTCTATTTCACTTATTTGTGTCTACACATGTATATGTTTTGCAGAGACTCAAAGCTCTTGAGAATGGAGAAAATGAGGTGTCAATTTTGCATTGGACCCTATGGGAAAATGCATTAAACGCCTACTGCTCCGACGTTCAGCGACCGATAACATCCATCTTTACACTGTAAACGGTAATTACATAGGTACATGCCTGGGGCAAATAACAGCGCAAATAATTGTCCATGTGCAGAGTAATAAAGGAGCAAACTTTTATATATGGGCCTGCAGTGGAAGTTATTCTTAAAAGGTGACTTTCACGAATCGTTCTGAAACTGTGCTAAATTACAGATAATTCCCATATATTTCTTGGGAGAAAGTGCCCTGAAATTCTCCTTTCTCCGTTGTCGAGATATTCGAGGGCAAAGTCGTGCAGTTTTCGACTTCCAGGGGCTATAACTCGAAAACTAAAGAACGAGAATTTTTGGCACATATGGTCAATTGAATGTTTATCCCAACCCTCTCATTTGGCACTAGTTTCAGCCCGAATTGTGCAAGTCACCTAAGGTCACGAATCGTCCCGAACGTGTAGCCCAAATTGTGAAAATTTCAAACCGCTACTGCTTGCTTGTTTGAGTAGGTAGCCATCTGAAACTTGGCATATATAAAGGTCATTAACATGTCTACATGCATGCACAATCTTATGTCAACTGATTGCATAACTTGCGAACTATAGGCCATCGAAATTTTTGTAAACAAAAGTTTGTGCGACTTTAGCTCCCAAACGGAATAAAAGCTAAAGCTGAAATAGCCTTCATTCTATTTCACTTATTTGTGTCTACACATGTATATGTTTTGCAGAGACTCAAAGCTCTTGAGAATGGAGAAAATGAGGTGTCAATTTTGCATTGGACCCTATGGGAAAATGCATTAAACGTCTACTGCTCCGACGTTCAGCGACCGATAACATCCATCTTTACACTGTAAACGGTAATTACATAGGTACATGCCTGGGGCAAATAACAGCGCAAATAATTGTCCATGTGCAGAGTAATAAAGGAGCAAACTTTTATATATGGGCCTGCAGTGGAAGTTATTCTTAAAAGGTGACTTTCACGAATCGTTCTGAAACTGTGCTAAATTACAGATAATTCCCATATATTTCTTGGGAGAAAGTGCCCTGAAATTCTCCTTTCTCCGTTGTCGAGATATTCGAGGGCAAAGTCGTGCAGTTTTCGACTTCCAGGGGCTATAACTCGAAAACTAAAGAACGAGAATTTTTGGCACATATGGTCAATTGAATGTTTATCCCAACCCTCTCATTTGGCACTAGTTTCAGCCCGAATTGTGCAAGTCACCTAAGGTCACGAATCGTCCCGAACGTGTAGCCCAAATTGTGAAAATTTCAAACCGCTACTGCTTGCTTGTTTGAGTAGGTAGCCATCTGAAACTTGGCATATATAAAGGTCATTAACATGTCTACATGCATGCACAATCTTATGTCAACTGATTGCATAACTTGCGAACTATAGGCCATCGAAATTTTTGTAAACAAAAGTTTGTGCGACTTTAGCTCCCAAACGGAATAAAAGCTAAAGCTGAAATAGCCTTCATTCTATTTCACTTATTTGTGTCTACACATGTATATGTTTTGCAGAGACTCAAAGCTCTTGAGAATGGAGAAAATGAGGTGTCAATTTTGCATTGGACCCTATGGGAAAATGCATTAAACGCCTACTGCTCCGACGTTCAGCGACCGATAACATCCATCTTTACACTGTAAACGGTAATTACATAGGTACATGCCTGGGGCAAATAACAGCGCAAATAATTGTCCATGTGCAGAGTAATAAAGGAGCAAACTTTTATATATGGGCCTGCAGTGGAAGTTATTCTTAAAAGGTGACTTTCACGAATCGTTCTGAAACTGTGCTAAATTACAGATAATTCCCATATATTTCTTGGGAGAAAGTGCCCTGAAATTCTCCTTTCTCCGTTGTCGAGATATTCGAGGGCAAAGTCGTGCAGTTTTCGACTTCCAGGGGCTATAACTCGAAAACTAAAGAACGAGAATTTTTGGCACATATGGTCAATTGAATGTTTATCCCAACCCTCTCATTTGGCACTAGTTTCAGCCCGAATTGTGCAAGTCACCTAAGGTCACGAATCGTCCCGAACGTGTAGCCCAAATTGTGAAAATTTCAAACCGCTACTGCTTGCTTGTTTGAGTAGGTAGCCATCTGAAACTTGGCATATATAAAGGTCATTAACATGTCTACATGCATGCACAATCTTATGTCAACTGATTGCATAACTTGCGAACTATAGGCCATCGAAATTTTTGTAAACAAAAGTTTGTGCGACTTTAGCTCCCAAACGGAATAAAAGCTAAAGCTGAAATAGCCTTCATTCTATTTCACTTATTTGTGTCTACACATGTATATGTTTTGCAGAGACTCAAAGCTCTTGAGAATGGAGAAAATGAGGTGTCAATTTTGCATTGGACTCTATGGGAAAATGCATTAAACGCCTACTGCTCCGACGTTCAGCGACCGATAACATCCATCTTTACACTGTAAACGGTAATTACATAGGTACATGCCTGGGGCAAATAACAGCGCAAATAATTGTCCATGTGCAGAGTAATAAAGGAGCAAACTTTTATATATGGGCCTGCAGTGGAAGTTATTCTTAAAAGGTGACTTTCACGAATCGTTCTGAAACTGTGCTAAATTACAGATAATTCCCATATATTTCTTGGGAGAAAGTGCCCTGAAATTCTCCTTTCTCCGTTGTCGAGATATTCGAGGGCAAAGTCGTGCAGTTTTCGACTTCCAGGGGCTATAACTCGAAAACAAAAGAACGAGAATTTTTGGCACATATGGTCAATTGAATGTTTATCCCAACCCTCTCATTTGGCACTAGTTTCAGCCCGAATTGTGCAAGTCACCTAAGGTCACGAATCGTCCCGAACGTGTAGCCCAAATTGTGAAAATTTCAAACCGCTACTGCTTGCTTGTTTGAGTAGGTAGCCATCTGAAACTTGGCATATATAAAGGTCATTAACATGTCTACATGCATGCACAATCTTATGTCAACTGATTGCATAACTTGCGAACTATAGGCCATCGAAATTTTTGTAAACAAAAGTTTGTGCGACTTTAGCTCCCAAACGGAATAAAAGCTAAAGCTGAAATAGCCTTCATTCTATTTCACTTATTTGTGTCTACACATGTATATGTTTTGCAGAGACTCAAAGCTCTTGAGAATGGAGAAAATGAGGTGTCAATTTTGCATTGGACCCTATGGGAAAATGCATTAAACGCCTACTGCTCCGACGTTCAGCGACCGATAACATCCATCTTTACACTGTAAACGGTAATTACATAGGTACATGCCTGGGGCAAATAACAGCGCAAATAATTGTCCATGTGCAGAGTAATAAAGGAGCAAACTTTTATATATGGGCCTGCAGTGGAAGTTATTCTTAAAAGGTGACTTTCACGAATCGTTCTGAAACTGTGCTAAATTACAGATAATTCCCATATATTTCTTGGGAGAAAGTGCCCTGAAATTCTCCTTTCTCCGTTGTCGAGATATTCGAGGGCAAAGTCGTGCAGTTTTCGACTTCCAGGGGCTATAACTCGAAAACTAAAGAACGAGAATTTTTGGCACATATGGTCAATTGAATGTTTATCCCAACCCTCTCATTTGGCACTAGTTTCAGCCCGAATTGTGCAAGTCACCTAAGGTCACGAATCGTCCCGAACGTGTAGCCCAAATTGTGAAAATTTCAAACCGCTACTGCTTGCTTGTTTGAGTAGGTAGCCATCTGAAACTTGGCATATATAAAGGTCATTAACATGTCTACATGCATGCACAATCTTATGTCAACTGATTGCATAACTTGCGAACTATAGGCCATCGAATTTTTTGTAAACAAAAGTTTGTGCGACTTTAGCTCCCAAACGGAATAAAAGCTAAAGCTGAAATAGCCTTCATTCTATTTCACTTATTTGTGTCTACACATGTATATGTTTTGCAGAGACTCAAAGCTCTTGAGAATGGAGAAAATGAGGTGTCAATTTTGCATTGGACCCTATGGGAAAATGCATTAAACGCCTACTGCTCCGACGTTCAGCGACCGATAACATCCATCTTTACACTGTAAACGGTAATTACATAGGTACATGCCTGGGGCAAATAACAGCGCAAATAATTGTCCATGTGCAGAGTAATAAAGGAGCAAACTTTTATATATGGGCCTGCAGTGGAAGTTATTCTTAAAAGGTGACTTTCACGAATCGTTCTGAAACTGTGCTAAATTACAGATAATTCCCATATATTTCTTGGGAGAAAGTGCCCTGAAATTCTCCTTTCTCCGTTGTCGAGATATTCGAGGGCAAAGTCGTGCAGTTTTCGACTTCCAGGGGCTATAACTCGAAAACTAAAGAACGAGAATTTTTGGCACATATGGTCAATTGAATGTTTATCCCAACCCTCTCATTTGGCACTAGTTTCAGCCCGAATTGTGCAAGTCACCTAAGGTCACGAATCGTCCCGAACGTGTAGCCCAAATTGTGGAAATTTCAAACCGCTACTGCTTGCTTGTTTGAGTAGGTAGCCATCTGAAACTTGGCATATATAAAGGTCATTAACATGTCTACATGCATGCACAATCTTATGTCAACTGATTGCATAACTTGCGAACTATAGGCCATCGAAATTTTTGTAAACAAAAGTTTGTGCGACTTTAGCTCCCAAACGGAATAAAAGCTAAAGCTGAAATAGCCTTCATTCTATTTCACTTATTTGTGTCTACACATGTATATGTTTTGCAGAGACTCAAAGCTCTTGAGAATGGAAAAAATGAGGTGTCAATTTTGCATTGGACCCTATGGGAAAATGCATTAAACGCCTACTGCTCCGACGTTCAGCGACCGATAACATCCATCTTTACACTGTAAACGGTAATTACATAGGTACATGCCTGGGGCAAATAACAGCGCAAATAATTGTCCATGTGCAGAGTAATAAAGGAGCAAACTTTTATATATGGGCCTGCAGTGGAAGTTATTCTTAAAAGGTGACTTTCACGAATCGTTCTGAAACTGTGCTAAATTACAGATAATTCCCATATATTTCTTGGGAGAAAGTGCCCTGAAATTCTCCTTTCTCCGTTGTCGAGATATTCGAGGGCAAAGTCGTGCAGTTTTCGACTTCCAGGGGCTATAACTCGAAAACTAAAGAACGAGAATTTTTGGCACATATGGTCAATTGAATGTTTATCCCAACCCTCTCATTTGGCACTAGTTTCAGCCCGAATTGTGCAAGTCACCTAAGGTCACGAATCGTCCCGAACGTGTAGCCCAAATTGTGAAAATTTCAAACCGCTACTGCTTGCTTGTTTGAGTAGGTAGCCATCTGAAACTTGGCATATATAAAGGTCATTAACATGTCTACATGCATGCACAATCTTATGTCAACTGATTGCATAACTTGCGAACTATAGGCCATCGAAATTTTTGTAAACAAAAGTTTGTGCGACTTTAGCTCCCAAACGGAATAAAAGCTAAAGCTGAAATAGCCTTCATTCTATTTCACTTATTTGTGTCTACACATGTATATGTTTTGCAGAGACTCAAAGCTCTTGAGAATGGAGAAAATGAGGTGTCAATTTTGCATTGGACCCTATGGGAAAATGCATTAAACGCCTACTGCTCCGACGTTCAGCGACCGATAACATCCATCTTTACACTGTAAACGGTAATTACATAGGTACATGCCTGGGGCAAATAACAGCGCAAATAATTGTCCATGTGCAGAGTAATAAAGGAGCAAACTTTTATATATGGGCCTGCAGTGGAAGTTATTCTTAAAAGGTGACTTTCACGAATCGTTCTGAAACTGTGCTAAATTACAGATAATTCCCATATATTTCTTGGGAGAAAGTGCCCTGAAATTCTCCTTTCTCCGTTGTCGAGATATTCGAGGGCAAAGTCGTGCAGTTTTCGACTTCCAGGGGCTATAACTCGAAAACTAAAGAACGAGAATTTTTGGCACATATGGTCAATTGAATGTTTATCCCAACCCTCTCATTTGGCACTAGTTTCAGCCCGAATTGTGCAAGTCACCTAAGGTCACGAATCGTCCCGAACGTGTAGCCCAAATTGTGAAAATTTCAAACCGCTACTGCTTGCTTGTTTGAGTAGGTAGCCATCTGAAACTTGGCATATATAAAGGTCATTAACATGTCTACATGCATGCACAATCTTATGTCAACTGATTGCATAACTTGCGAACTATAGGCCATGGAAATTTTTGTAAACAAAAGTTTGTGCGACTTTAGCTCCCAAACGGAATAAAAGCTAAAGCTGAAATAGCCTTCATTCTATTTCACTTATTTGTGTCTACACATGTATATGTTTTGCAGAGACTCAAAGCTCTTGAGAATGGAGAAAATGAGGTGTCAATTTTGCATTGGACCCTATGGGAAAATGCATTAAACGCCTACTGCTCCGACGTTCAGCGACCGATAACATCCATCTTTACACTGTAAACGGTAATTACATAGGTACATGCCTGGGGCAAATAACAGCGCAAATAATTGTCCATGTGCAGAGTAATAAAGGAGCAAACTTTTATATATGGGCCTGCAGTGGAAGTTATTCTTAAAAGGTGACTTTCACGAATCGTTCTGAAACTGTGCTAAATTACAGATAATTCCCATATATTTCTTGGGAGAAAGTGCCCTGAAATTCTCCTTTCTCCGTTGTCGAGATATTCGAGGGCAAAGTCGTGCAGTTTTCGACTTCCAGGGGCTATAAATCGAAAACTAAAGAACGAGAATTTTTGGCACATATGGTCAATTGAATGTTTATCCCAACCCTCTCATTTGGCACTAGTTTCAGCCCGAATTGTGCAAGTCACCTAAGGTCACGAATCGTCCCGAACGTGTAGCCCAAATTGTGAAAATTTCAAACCGCTACTGCTTGCTTGTTTGAGTAGGTAGCCATCTGAAACTTGGCATATATAAAGGTCATTAACATGTCTACATGCATGCACAATCTTATGTCAACTGATTGCATAACTTGCGAACTATAGGCCATCGAAATTTTTGTAAACAAAAGTTTGTGCGACTTTAGCTCCCAAACGGAATAAAAGCTAAAGCTGAAATAGCCTTCATTCTATTTCACTTATTTGTGTCTACACATGTATATGTTTTGCAGAGACTCAAAGCTCTTGAGAATGGAGAAAATGAGGTGTCAATTTTGCATTGGACCCTAAGGGAAAATGCATTAAACGCCTACTGCTCCGACGTTCAGCGACCGATAACATCCATCTTTACACTGTAAACGGTAATTACATAGGTACATGCCTGGGGCAAATAACAGCGCAAATAATTGTCCATGTGCAGAGTAATAAAGGAGCAAACTTTTATATATGGGCCTGCAGTGGAAGTTATTCTTAAAAGGTGACTTTCACGAATCGTTCTGAAACTGTGCTAAATTACAGATAATTCCCATATATTTCTTGGGAGAAAGTGCCCTGAAATTCTCCTTTCTCCGTTGTCGAGATATTCGAGGGCAAAGTCGTGCAGTTTTCGACTTCCAGGGGCTATAACTCGAAAACTAAAGAACGAGAATTTTTGGCACATATGGTCAATTGAATGTTTATCCCAACCCTCTCATTTGGCACTAGTTTCAGCCCGAATTGTGCAAGTCACCTAAGGTCACGAATCGTCCCGAACGTGTAGCCCAAATTGTGAAAATTTCAAACCGCTACTGCTTGCTTGTTTGAGTAGGTAGCCATCTGAAACTTGGCATATATAAAGGTCATTAACATGTCTACATGCATGCACAATCTTATGTCAACTGATTGCATAACTTGCGAACTATAGGCCATCGAAATTTTTGTAAACAAAAGTTTGTGCGACTTTAGCTCCCAAACGGAATAAAAGCTAAAGCTGAAATAGCCTTCATTCTATTTCACTTATTTGTGTCTACACATGTATATGTTTTGCAGAGACTCAAAGCTCTTGAGAATGGAGAAAATGAGGTGTCAATTTTGCATTGGACCCTATGGGAAAATGCATTAAACGCCTACTGCTCCGACGTTCAGCGACCGATAACATCCATCTTTACACTGTAAACGGTAATTACATAGGTACATGCCTGGGGCAAATAACAGCGCAAATAATTGTCCATGTGCAGAGTAATAAAGGAGCAAACTTTTATATATGGGCCTGCAGTGGAAGTTATTCTTAAAAGGTGACTTTCACGAATCGTTCTGAAACTGTGCTAAATTACAGATAATTCCCATATATTTCTTGGGAGAAAGTGCCCTGAAATTCTCCTTTCTCCGTTGTCGAGATATTCGAGGGCAAAGTCGTGCAGTTTTCGACTTCCAGGGGCTATAACTCGAAAACTAAAGAACGAGAATTTTTGGCACATATGGTCAATTGAATGTTTATCCCAACCCTCTCATTTGGCACTAGTTTCAGCCCGAATTGTGCAAGTCACCTAAGGTCACGAATCGTCCCGAACGTGTAGCCCAAATTGTGAAAATTTCAAACCGCTACTGCTTGCTTGTTTGAGTAGGTAGCCATCTGAAACTTGGCATATATAAAGGTCATTAACATGTCTACATGCATGCACAATCTTATGTCAACTGATTGCATAACTTGCGAACTATAGGCCATCGAAATTTTTGTAAACAAAAGTTTGTGCGACTTTAGCTCCCAAACGGAATAAAAGCTAAAGCTGAAATAGCCTTCATTCTATTTCACTTATTTGTGTCTACACATGTATATGTTTTGCAGAGACTCAAAGCTCTTGAGAATGGAGAAAATGAGGTGTCAATTTTGCATTGGACCCTATGGGAAAATGCATTAAACGCCTACTGCTCCGACGTTCAGCGACCGATAACATCCATCTTTACACTGTAAACGGTAATTACATAGGTACATGCCTGGGGCAAATAACAGCGCAAATAATTGTCCATGTGCAGAGTAATAAAGGAGCAAACTTTCATATATGGGCCTGCAGTGGAAGTTATTCTTAAAAGGTGACTTTCACGAATCGTTCTGAAACTGTGCTAAATTACAGATAATTCCCATATATTTCTTGGGAGAAAGTGCCCTGAAATTCTCCTTTCTCCGTTGTCGAGATATTCGAGGGCAAAGTCGTGCAGTTTTCGACTTCCAGGGGCTATAACTCGAAAACTAAAGAACGAGAATTTTTGGCACATATGGTCAATTGAATGTTTATCCCAACCCTCTCATTTGGCACTAGTTTCAGCCCGAATTGTGCAAGTCACCTAAGGTCACGAATCGTCCCGAACGTGTAGCCCAAATTGTGAAAATTTCAAACCGCTACTGCTTGCTTGTTTGAGTAGGTAGCCATCTGAAACTTGGCATATATAAAGGTCATTAACATGTCTACATGCATGCACAATCTTATGTCAACTGATTGCATAACTTGCGAACTATAGGCCATCGAAATTTTTGTAAACAAAAGTTTGTGCGACTTTAGCTCCCAAACGGAATAAAAGCTAAAGCTGAAATAGCCTTCATTCTATTTCACTTATTTGTGTCTACACATGTATATGTTTTGCAGAGACTCAAAGCTCTTGAGAATGGAGAAAATGAGGTGTCAATTTTGCATTGGACCCTATGAGAAAATGCATTAAACGCCTACTGCTCCGACGTTCAGCGACCGATAACATCCATCTTTACACTGTAAACGGTAATTACATAGGTACATGCCTGGGGCAAATAACAGCGCAAATAATTGTCCATGTGCAGAGTAATAAAGGAGCAAACTTTTATATATGGGCCTGCAGTGGAAGTTATTCTTAAAAGGTGACTTTCACGAATCGTTCTGAAACTGTGCTAAATTACAGATAATTCCCATATATTTCTTGGGAGAAAGTGCCCTGAAATTCTCCTTTCTCCGTTGTCGAGATATTCGAGGGCAAAGTCGTGCAGTTTTCGACTTCCAGGGGCTATAACTCGAAAACTAAAGAACGAGAATTTTTGGCACATATGGTCAATTGAATGTTTATCCCAACCCTCTCATTTGGCACTAGTTTCAGCCCGAATTGTGCAAGTCACCTAAGGTCACGAATCGTCCCGAACGTGTAGCCCAAATTGTGAAAATTTCAAACCGCTACTGCTTGCTTGTTTGAGTAGGTAGCCATCTGAAACTTGGCATATATAAAGATCATTAACATGTCTACATGCATGCACAATCTTATGTCAACTGATTGCATGACTTGCGAACTATAGGCCATCGAAATTTTTGTAAACAAAAGTTTGTGCGACTTTAGCTCCCAAACGGAATAAAAGCTAAAGCTGAAATAGCCTTCATTCTATTTCACTTATTTGTGTCTACACATGTATATGTTTTGCAGAGACTCAAAGCTCTTGAGAATGGAGAAAATGAGGTGTCAATTTTGCATTGGACCCTATGGGAAAATGCATTAAACGCCTACTGCTCCGACGTTCAGCGACCGATAACATCCATCTTTACACTGTAAACGGTAATTACATAGGTACATGCCTGGGGCAAATAACAGCGCAAATAATTGTCCATGTGCAGAGTAATAAAGGAGCAAACTTTTATATATGGGCCTGCAGTGGAAGTTATTCTTAAAAGGTGACTTTCACGAATCGTTCTGAAACTGTGCTAAATTACAGATAATTCCCATATATTTCTTGGGAGAAAGTGCCCTGAAATTCTCCTTTCTCCGTTGTCGAGATATTCGAGGGCAAAGTCGTGCAGTTTTCGACTTCCAGGGGCTATAACTCGAAAACTAAAGAACGAGAATTTTTGGCACATATGGTCAATTGAATGTTTATCCCAACCTTCTCATTTGGCACTAGTTTCAGCCCGAATTGTGCAAGTCACCTAAGGTCACGAATCGTCCCGAACGTGTAGCCCAAATTGTGAAAATTTCAAACCGCTACTGCTTGCTTGTTTGAGTAGGTAGCCATCTGAAACTTGGCATATATAAAGGTCATTAACATGTCTACATGCATGCACAATCTTATGTCAACTGATTGCATAACTTGCGAACTATAGGCCATCGAAATTTTTGTAAACAAAAGTTTGTGCGACTTTAGCTCCCAAACGGAATAAAAGCTAAAGCTGAAATAGCCTTCATTCTATTTCACTTATTTGTGTCTACACATGTATATGTTTTGCAGAGACTCAAAGCTCTTGAGAATGGAGAAAATGAGGTGTCAATTTTGCATTGGACCCTATGGGAAAATGCATTAAACGCCTACTGCTCCGACGTTCAGCGACCGATAACATCCATCTTTACACTGTAAACGGTAATTACATAGGTACATGCCTGGGGCAAATAACAGCGCAAATAATTGCCCATGTGCAGAGTAATAAAGGAGCAAACTTTTATATATGGGCCTGCAGTGGAAGTTATTCTTAAAAGGTGACTTTCACGAATCGTTCTGAAACTGTGCTAAATTACAGATAATTCCCATATATTTCTTGGGAGAAAGTGCCCTGAAATTCTCCTTTCTCCGTTGTCGAGATATTCGAGGGCAAAGTCGTGCAGTTTTCGACTTCCAGGGGCTATAACTCGAAAACTAAAGAACGAGAATTTTTGGCACATATGGTCAATTGAATGTTTATCCCAACCCTCTCATTTGGCACTAGTTTCAGCCCGAATTGTGCAAGTCACCTAAGGTCACGAATCGTCCCGAACGTGTAGCCCAAATTGTGAAAATTTCAAACCGCTACTGCTTGCTTGTTTGAGTAGGTAGCCATCTGAAACTTGGCATATATAAAGGTCATTAACATGTCTACATGCATGCACAATCTTATGTCAACTGATTGCATAACTTGCGAACTATAGGCCATCGAAATTTTTGTAAACAAAAGTTTGTGCGACTTTAGCTCCCAAACGGAATAAAAGCTAAAGTTGAAATAGCCTTCATTCTATTTCACTTATTTGTGTCTACACATGTATATGTTTTGCAGAGACTCAAAGCTCTTGAGAATGGAGAAAATGAGGTGTCAATTTTGCATTGGACCCTATGGGAAAATGCATTAAACGCCTACTGCTCCGACGTTCAGCGACCGATAACATCCATCTTTACACTGTAAACGGTAATTACATAGGTACATGCCTGGGGCAAATAACAGCGCAAATAATTGTCCATGTGCAGAGTAATAAAGGAGCAAACTTTTATATATGGGCCTGCAGTGGAAGTTATTCTTAAAAGGTGACTTTCACGAATCGTTCTGAAACTGTGCTAAATTACAGATAATTCCCATATATTTCTTGGGAGAAAGTGCCCTGAAATTCTCCTTTCTCCGTTGTCGAGATATTCGAGGGCAAAGTCGTGCAGTTTTCGACTTCCAGGGGCTATAACTCGAAAACTAAAGAACGAGAATTTTTGGCACATATGGTCAATTGAATGTTTATCCCAACCCTCTCATTTGGCACTAGTTTCAGCCCGAATTGTGCAAGTCACCTAAGGTCACGAATCGTCCCGAACGTGTAGCCCAAATTGTGAAAATTTCAAACCGCTACTGCTTGCTTGTTTGAGTAGGTAGCCATCTGAAACTTGGCATATATAAAGGTCATTAACATGTCTACATGCATGCACAATCTTATGTCAACTGATTGCATAACTTGCGAACTATAGGCCATCGAAATTTTTGTAAACAAAAGTTTGTGCGACTTTAGCTCCCAAACGGAATAAAAGCTAAAGTTGAAATAGCCTTCATTCTATTTCACTTATTTGTGTCTACACATGTATATGTTTTGCAGAGACTCAAAGCTCTTGAGAATGGAGAAAATGAGGTGTCAATTTTGCATTGGACCCTATGGGAAAATGCATTAAACGCCTACTGCTCCGACGTTCAGCGACCGATAACATCCATCTTTACACTGTAAACGGTAATTACATAGGTACATGCCTGGGGCAAATAACAGCGCAAATAATTGTCCATGTGCAGAGTAATAAAGGAGCAAACTTTTATATATGGGCCTGCAGTGGAAGTTATTCTTAAAAGGTGACTTTCACGAATCGTTCTGAAACTGTGCTAAATTACAGATAATTCCCATATATTTCTTGGGAGAAAGTGCCCTGAAATTCTCCTTTCTCCGTTGTCGAGATATTCGAGGGCAAAGTCGTGCAGTTTTCGACTTCCAGGGGCTATAAATCGAAAACTAAAGAACGAGAATTTTTGGCACATATGGTCAATTGAATGTTTATCCCAACCCTCTCATTTGGCACTAGTTTCAGCCCGAATTGTGCAAGTCACCTAAGGTCACGAATCGTCCCGAACGTGTAGCCCAAATTGTGAAAATTTCAAACCGCTACTGCTTGCTTGTTTGAGTAGGTAGCCATCTGAAACTTGGCATATATAAAGGTCATTAACATGTCTACATGCATGCACAATCTTATGTCAACTGATTGCATAACTTGCGAACTATAGGCCATCGAAATTTTTGTAAACAAAAGTTTGTGCGACTTTAGCTCCCAAACGGAATAAAAGCTAAAGCTGAAATAGCCTTCATTCTATTTCACTTATTTGTGTCTACACATGTATATGTTTTGCAGAGACTCAGCGCTCTTGAGAATGGAGAAAATGAGGTGTCAATTTTGCATTGGACCCTAAGGGAAAATGCATTAAACGCCTACTGCTCCGACGTTCAGCGACCGATAACATCCATCTTTACACTGTAAACGGTAATTACATAGGTACATGCCTGGGGCAAATAACAGCGCAAATAATTGTCCATGTGCAGAGTAATAAAGGAGCAAACTTTTATATATGGGCCTGCAGTGGAAGTTATTCTTAAAAGGTGACTTTCACGAATCGTTCTGAAACTGTGCTAAATTACAGATAATTCCCATATATTTCTTGGGAGAAAGTGCCCTGAAATTCTCCTTTCTCCGTTGTCGAGATATTCGAGGGCAAAGTCGTGCAGTTTTCGACTTCCAGGGGCTATAACTCGAAAACTAAAGAACGAGAATTTTTGGCACATATGGTCAATTGAATGTTTATCCCAACCCTCTCATTTGGCACTAGTTTCAGCCCGAATTGTGCAAGTCACCTAAGGTCACGAATCGTCCCGAACGTGTAGCCCAAATTGTGAAAATTTCAAACCGCTACTGCTTGCTTGTTTGAGTAGGTAGCCATCTGAAACTTGGCATATATAAAGGTCATTAACATGTCTACATGCATGCACAATCTTATGTCAACTGATTGCATAACTTGCGAACTATAGGCCATCGAAATTTTTGTAAACAAAAGTTTGTGCGACTTTAGCTCCCAAACGGAATAAAAGCTAAAGCTGAAATAGCCTTCATTCTATTTCACTTATTTGTGTCTACACATGTATATTTTTTGCAGAGACTCAAAGCCCTTGAGAATGGAGAAAATGAGGTGTCAATTTTGCATTGGACCCTATGGGAAAATGCATTAAACGCCTACTGCTCCGACGTTCAGCGACCGATAACATCCATCTTTACACTGTAAACGGTAATTACATAGGTACATGCCTGGGGCAAATAACAGCGCAAATAATTGTCCATGTGCAGAGTAATAAAGGAGCAAACTTTTATATATGGGCCTGCAGTGGAAGTTATTCTTAAAAGGTGACTTTCACGAATCGTTCTGAAACTGTGCTAAATTACAGATAATTCCCATATATTTCTTGGGAGAAAGTGCCCTGAAATTCTCCTTTCTCCGTTGTCGAGATATTCGAGGGCAAAGTCGTGCAGTTTTCGACTTCCAGGGGCTATAACTCGAAAACTAAAGAACGAGCATTTTTGGCACATATGGTCAATTGAATGTTTATCCCAACCCTCTCATTTGGCACTAGTTTCAGCCCGAATTGTGCAAGTCACCTAAGGTCACGAATCGTCCCGAACGTGTAGCCCAAATTGTGAAAATTTCAAACCGCTACTGCTTGCTTGTTTGAGTAGGTAGCCATCTGAAACTTGGCATATATAAAGGTCATTAACATGTCTACATGCATGCACAATCTTATGTCAACTGATTGCATAACTTGCGAACTATAGGCCAACGAAATTTTTTTAAACAAAAGTTTGTGCGACTTTAGCTCCCAAAAGGAATAAAAGCTAAAGCTGAAATAGCCTTCATTCTATTTCACTTATTTGTGTCTACACATGTATATGTTTTGCAGAGACTCAAAGCTCTTGAGAATGGAGAAAATGAGGTGTCAATTTTGCATTGGACCCTATGGGAAAATGCATTAAACGCCTACTGCTCCGACGTTCAGCGACCGATAACATCCATCTTTACACTGTAAACGGTAATTACATAGGTACATGCCTGGGGCAAATAACAGCGCAAATAATTGTCCATGTGCAGAGTAATAAAGGAGCAAACTTTTATATATGGGCCTGCAGTGGAAGTTATTCTTAAAAGGTGACTTTCACGAATCGTTCTGAAACTGTGCTAAATTACAGATAATTCCCATATATTTCTTGGGAGAAAGTGCCCTGAAATTCTCCATTCTCCGTTGTCGAGATATTCGAGGGCAAAGTCGTGCAGTTTTCGACTTCCAGGGGCTATAACTCGAAAACTAAAGAACGAGCATTTTTGGCACATATGGTCGATTGAATGTTTATCCCAACCCTCTCATTTGGCACTAGTTTCAGCCCGAATTGTGCAAGTCACCTAAGGTCACGAATCGTCCCGAACGTGTAGCCCAAATTGTGAAAATTTCAAACCGCTACTGCTTGCTTGTTTGAGTAGGTAGCCATCTGAAACTTGGCATATATAAAGGTCATTAACATGTCTACATGCATGCACAATCTTATGTCAACTGATTGCATAACTTGCGAACTATAGGCCATCGAAATTTTTGTAAACAAAAGTTTGTGCGACTTTAGCTCCCAAACGGAATAAAAGCTAAAGCTGAAATAGCCTTCATTCTATTTCACTTATTTGTGTCTACACATGTATATGTTTTGCAGAGACTCAAAGCTCTTGAGAATGGAGAAAATGAGGTGTCAATTTTGCATTGGACCCTATGGGAAAATGCATTAAACGCCTACTGCTCCGACGTTCAGCGACCGATAACATCCATCTTTACACTGTAAACGGTAATTACATAGGTACATGCCTGGGGCAAATAACAGCGCAAATAATTGTCCATGTGCAGAGTAATAAAGGAGCAAACTTTTATATATGGGCCTGCAGTGGAAGTTATTCTTAAAAGGTGACTTTCACGAATCGTTCTGAAACTGTGCTAAATTACAGATAATTCCCATATATTTCTTGGGAGAAAGTGCCCTGAAATTCTCCTTTCTCCGTTGTCGAGATATTCGAGGGCAAAGTCGTGCAGTTTTCGACTTCCAGGGGCTATAACTCGAAAAGTAAAGAACGAGCATTTTTGGCACATATGGTCAATTGAATGTTTATCCCAACCCTCTCATTTGGCACTAGTTTCAGCCCGAATTGTGCAAGTCACCTAAGGTCACGAATCGTCCCGAACGTGTAGCCCAAATTGTGAAAATTTCAAACCGCTACTGCTTGCTTGTTTGAGTAGGTAGCCATCTGAAACTTGGCATATATAAAGGTCATTAACATGTCTACATGCATGCACAATCTTATGTCAACTGATTGCATAACTTGCGAACTATAGGCCATCGAAATTTTTGTAAACAAAAGTGTGTGCGACTTTAGCTCCCAAACGGAATAAAAGCTAAAGCTGAAATAGCCTTCATTCGATTTCACTTATTTGTGTCTACACATGTATATGTTTTGCAGAGACTCAAAGCTCTTGAGAATGGAGAAAATGAGGTGTCAATTTTGCATTGGACCCTATGGGAAAATGCATTAAACGCCTACTGCTCCGACGTTCAGCGACCGATAACATCCATCTTTACACTGTAAACGGTAATTACATAGGTACATGCCTGGGGCAAATAACAGCGCAAATAATTGTCCATGTGCAGAGTAATAAAGGAGCAAACTTTTATATATGGGCCTGCAGTGGAAGTTATTCTTAAAAGGTGACTTTCACGAATCGTTCTGAAACTGTGCTAAATTACAGATAATTCCCATATATTTCTTGGGAGAAAGTGCCCTGAAATTCTCCTTTCTCCGTTGTCGAGATATTCGAGGGCAAAGTCGTGCAGTTTTCGACTTCCAGGGGCTATAACTCGAAAACTAAAGAACGAGAATTTTTGGCACATATGGTCAATTGAATGTTTATCCCAACCCTCTCATTTGGCACTAGTTTCAGCCCGAATTGTGCAAGTCACCTAAGGTCACGAATCGTCCCGAACGTGTAGCCCAAATTGTGAAAATTTCAAACCGCTACTGCTTGCTTGTTTGAGTAGGTAGCCATCTGAAACTTGGCATATATAAAGGTCATTAACATGTCTACATGCATGCACAATCTTATGTCAACTGATTGCATAACTTGCGAACTATAGGCCATCGAAATTTTTGTAAACAAAAGTTTGTGCGACTTTAGCTCCCAAACGGAATAAAAGCTAAAGCTGAAATAGCCTTCATTCGATTTCACTTATTTGTGTCTACACATGTATATGTTTTGCAGAGACTCAAAGCTCTTGAGAATGGAGAAAATGAGGTGTCAATTTTGCATTGGACCCTATGGGAAAATGCATTAAACGCCTACTGCTCCGACGTTCAGCGACCGATAACATCCATCTTTACACTGTAAACGGTAATTACATAGGTACATGCCTGGGGCAAATAACAGCGCAAATAATTGTCCATGTGCAGAGTAATAAAGGAGCAAACTTTTATATATGGGCCTGCAGTGGAAGTTATTCTTAAAAGGTGACTTTCACGAATCGTTCTGAAACTGTGCTAAATTACAGATAATTCCCATATATTTCTTGGGAGAAAGTGCCCTGAAATTCTCCTTTCTCCGTTGTCGAGATATTCGAGGGCAAAGTCGTGCAGTTTTCGACTTCCAGGGGCTATAACTCGAAAACTAAAGAACGAGAATTTTTGGCACATATGGTCAATTGAATGTTTATCCCAACCCTCTCATTTGGCACTAGTTTCAGCCCGAATTGTGCAAGTCACCTAAGGTCACGAATCGTCCCGAACGTGTAGCCCAAATTGTGAAAATTTCAAACCGCTACTGCTTGCTTGTTTGAGTAGGTAGCCATCTGAAACTTGGCATATATAAAGGTCATTAACATGTCTACATGCATGCACAATCTTATGTCAACTGATTGCATAACTTGCGAACTATAGGCCATCGAAATTTTTGTAAACAAAAGTTTGTGCGACTTTAGCTCCCAAACGGAATAAAAGCTAAAGCTGAAATAGCCTTCATTCTATTTCACTTATTTGTGTCTACACATGTATATGTTTTGCAGAGACTCAAAGCTCTTGAGAATGGAGAAAATGAGGTGTCAATTTTGCATTGGACCCTATGGGAAAATGCATTAAACGCCTACTGCTCCGACGTTCAGCGACCGATAACATCCATCTTTACACTGTAAACGGTTATTACATAGGTACATGCCTGGGGCAAATAACAGCGCAAATAATTGTCCATGTGCAGAGTAATAAAGGAGCAAACTTTTATATATGGGCCTGCAGTGGAAGTTATTCTTAAAAGGTGACTTTCACGAATCGTTCTGAAACTGTGCTAAATTACAGATAATTCCCATATATTTCTTGGGAGAAAGTGCCCTGAAATTCTCCTTTCTCCGTTGTCGAGATATTCGAGGGCAAAGTCGTGCAGTTTTCGACTTCCAGGGGCTATAACTCGAAAACTAAAGAACGAGAATTTTTGGCACATATGGTCAATTGAATGTTTATCCCAACCCTCTCATTTGGCACTAGTTTCAGCCCGATTGTGCAAGTCACCTAAGGTCACGAATCGTCCCGAACGTGTAGCCAAAATTGTGAAAATTTCAAACCGCTACTGCTTGCTTGTTTGAGTAGGTAGCCATCTGAAACTTGGCATATATAAAGGTCATTAACATGTCTACATGCATGCACAATCTTATGTCAACTGATTGCATAACTTGCGAACTATAGGCCATCGAAATTTTTGTAAACAAAAGTTTGTGCGACTTTAGCTCCCAAACGGAATAAAAGCTAAAGCTGAAATAGCCTTCATTCTATTTCACTTATTTGTGTCTACACATGTATATGTTTTGCAGAGACTCAAAGCTCTTGAGAATGGAGAAAATGAGGTGTCAATTTTGCATTGGACCCTATGGGAAAATGCATTAAACGCCTACTGCTCCGACGTTCAGCGACCGATAACATCCATCTTTACACTGTAAACGGTAATTACATAGGTACATGCCTGGGGCAAATAACAGCGCAAATAATTGTCCATGTGCAGAGTAATAAAGGAGCAAACTTTTATATATGGGCCTGCAGTGGAAGTTATTCTTAAAAGGTGACTTTCACGAATCGTTCTGAAACTGTGCTAAATTACAGATAATTCCCATATATTTCTTGGGAGAAAGTGCCCTGAAATTCTCCTTTCTCCGTTGTCGAGATATTCGAGGGCAAAGTCGTGCAGTTTTCGACTTCCAGGGGCTATAACTCGAAAAGTAAAGAACGAGAATTTTTGGCACATATGGTCAATTGAATGTTTATCCCAACCCTCTCATTTGGCACTAGTTTCAGCCCGAATTGTGCAAGTCACCTAAGGTCACGAATCGTCCCGAACGTGTAGCCCAAATTGTGAAAATTTCAAACCGCTACTGCTTGCTTGTTTGAGTAGGTAGCCATCTGAAACTTGGCATATATAAAGGTCATTAACATGTCTACATGCATGCACAATCTTATGTCAACTGATTGCATAACTTGCGAACTATAGGCCATCGAAATTTTTGTAAACAAAAGTTTGTGCGACTTTAGCTCCCAAACGGAATAAAAGCTAAAGCTGAAATAGCCTTCATTCTATTTCACTTATTTGTGTCTACACATGTATATGTTTTGCAGAGACTCAAAGCTCTTGAGAATGGAGAAAATGAGGTGTCAATTTTGCATTGGACCCTATGGGAAAATGCATTAAACGCCTACTGCTCCGACGTTTAGCGACCGATAACATCCATCTTTACACTGTAAACGGTAATTACATAGGTACATGCCTGGGGCAAATAACAGCGCAAATAATTGTCCATGTGCAGAGTAATAAAGGAGCAAACTTTTATATATGGGCCTGCAGTGGAATTTATTCTTAAAAGGTGACTTTCACGAATCGTTCTGAAACTGTGCTAAATTACAGATAATTCCCATATATTTCTTGGGAGAAAGTGCCCTGAAATTCTCCTTTCTCCGTTGTCGAGATATTCGAGGGCAAAGTCGTGCAGTTTTCGACTTCCAGGGGCTATAACTCGAAAACTAAAGAACGAGAATTTTTGGCACATATGGTCAATTGAATGTTTATCCCAACCCTCTCATTTGGCACTAGTTTCAGCCCGAATTGTGCAAGTCACCTAAGGTCACGAATCGTCCCGAACGTGTAGCCCAAATTGTGAAAATTTCAAACCGCTACTGCTTGCTTGTTTGAGTAGGTAGCCATCTGAAACTTGGCATATATAAAGGTCATTAACATGTCTACATGCATGCACAATCTTATGTCAACTGATTGCATAACTTGCGAACTATAGGCCATCGAAATTTTTGTAAACAAAAGTTTGTGCGACTTTAGCTCCCAAACGGAATAAAAGCTAAAGCTGAAATAGCCTTCATTCGATTTCACTTATTTGTGTCTACACATGTATATGTTTTGCAGAGACTCAAAGCTCTTGAGAATGGAGAAAATGAGGTGTCAATTTTGCATTGGACCCTATGGGAAAATGCATTAAACCCCTACTGCTCCGACGTTCAGCGACCGATAACATCCATCTTTACACTGTAAACGGTAATTACATAGGTACATGCCTGGGGCAAATAACAGCGCAAATAATTGTCCATGTGCAGAGTAATAAAGGAGCAAACTTTTATATATGGGCCTGCAGTGGAAGTTATTCTTAAAAGGTGACTTTCACGAATCGTTCTGAAACTGTGCTAAATTACAGATAATTCCCATATATTTCTTGGGAGAAAGTGCCCTGAAATTCTCCTTTCTCCGTTGTCGAGATATTCGAGGGCAAAGTCGTGCAGTTTTCGACTTCCAGGGGCTATAACTCGAAAACTAAAGAACGAGAATTTTTGGCACATATGGTCAATTGAATGTTTATCCCAACCCTATCATTTGGCACTAGTTTCAGCCCGATTGTGCAAGTCACCTAAGGTCACGAATCGTCCCGAACGTGTAGCCCAAATTGTGAAAATTTCAAACCGCTACTGCTTGCTTGTTTGAGTAGGTAGCCATCTGAAACTTGGCATATATAAAGGCCATTAACATGTCTACATGCATGCACAATCTTATGTCAACTGATTGCATAACTTGCGAACTATAGGCCATCGAAATTTTTGTAAACAAAAGTTTGTGCGACTTTAGCTCCCAAACGGAATAAAAGCTAAAGCTGAAATAGCCTTCATTCTATTTCACTTATTTGTGTCTACACATGTATATGTTTTGCAGAGACTCAAAGCTCTTGAGAATGGAGAAAATGAGGTGTCAATTTTGCATTGGACCCTATGGGAAAATGCATTAAACGCCTACTGCTCCGACGTTCAGCGACCGATAACATCCATCTTTACACTGTAAACGGTAATTACATAGGTACATGCCTGGGGGCAAATAACAGCGCAAATAATTGTCCATGTGCAGAGTAATAAAGGAGCAAACTTTTATATATGGGCCTGCAGTGGAAGTTATTCTTAAAAGGTGACTTTCACGAATCGTTCTGAAACTGTGCTAAATTACAGATAATTCCCATATATTTCTTGGGAGAAAGTGCCCTGAAATTCTCCTTTCTCCGTTGTCGAGATATTCGAGGGCAAAGTCGTGCAGTTTTCGACTTCCAGGGGCTATAACTCGAAAACTAAAGAACGAGAATTTTTGGCACATATGGTCAATTGAATGTTTATCCCAACCCTCTCATTTGGCACTAGTTTCAGCCCGAATTGTGCAAGTCACCTAAGGTCACGAATCGTCCCGAACGTGTAGCCCAAATTGTGAAAATTTCAAACCGCTACTGCTTGCTTGTTTGAGTAGGTAGCCATCTGAAACTTGGCATATATAAAGGTCATTAACATGTCTACATGCATGCACAATCTTATGTCAACTGATTGCATATCTTGCGAACTATAGGCCATCGAAATTTTTGTAAACAAAAGTTTGTGCGACTTTAGCTCCCAAACGGAATAAAAGCTAAAGCTGAAATAGCCTTCATTCTATTTCACTTATTTGTGTCTACACATGTATATGTTTTGCAGAGACTCAAAGCTCTTGAGAATGGAGAAAATGAGGTGTCAATTTTGCATTGGACCCTATGGGAAAATGCATTAAACGCCTACTGCTCGACGTTCAGCGACCGATAACATCCATCTTTACACTGTAAACGGCAATTACATAGGTACATGCCTGGGGCAAATAACAGCGCAAATAATTGTCCATGTGCAGAGTAATAAAGGAGCAAACTTTTATATATGGGCCTGCAGTGGAAGTTATTCTTAAAAGGTGACTTTCACGAATCGTTCTGAAACTGTGCTAAATTACAGATAATTCCCATATATTTCTTGGGAGAAAGTGCCCTGAAATTCTCCTTTCTCCGTTGTCGAGATATTCGAGGGCAAAGTCGTGCAGTTTTCGACTTCCAGGGGCTATAACTCGAAAACTAAAGAACGAGAATTTTTGGCACATATGGTCAATTGAATGTTTATCCCAACCCTCTCATTTGGCACTAGTTTCAGCCCGAATTGTGCAAGTCACCTAAGGTCACGAATCGTCCCGAACGTGTAGCCCAAATTGTGAAAATTTCAAACCGCTACTGCTTGCTTGTTTGAGTAGGTAGCCATCTGAAGCTTGGCATATATAAAGGTCATTAACATGTCTACATGCATGCACAATCTTATGTCAACTGATTGCATAACTTGCGAACTATAGGCCATCGAAATTTTTGTAAACAAAAGTTTGTGCGACTTTAGCTCCCAAACGGAATAAAAGCTAAAGCTGAAATAGCCTTCATTCTATTTCACTTATTTGTGTCTACACATGTATATGTTTTGCAGAGACTCAAAGCTCTTGAGAATGGAGAAAATGAGGTGTCAATTTTGCATTGGACCCTATGGGAAAATGCATTAAACGCCTACTGCTCGACGTTCAGCGACCGATAACATCCATCTTTACACTGTAAACGGCAATTACATAGGTACATGCCTGGGGCAAATAACAGCGCAAATAATTGTCCATGTGCAGAGTAATAAAGGAGCAAACTTTTATATATGGGCCTGCAGTGGAAGTTATTCTTAAAAGGTGACTTTCACGAATCGTTCTGAAACTGTGCTAAATTACAGATAATTCCCATATATTTCTTGGGAGAAAGTGCCCTGAAATTCTCCTTTCTCCGTTGTCGAGATATTCGAGGGCAAAGTCGTGCAGTTTTCGACTTCCAGGGGCTATAACTCGAAAAGTAAAGAACGAGAATTTTTGGCACATATGGTCAATTGAATGTTTATCCCAACCCTCTCATTTGGCACTAGTTTCAGCCCGAATTGTGCAAGTCACCTAAGGTCACGAATCGTCCCGAACGTGTAGCCCAAATTGTGAAAATTTCAAACCGCTACTGCTTGCTTGTTTGAGTAGGTAGCCATCTGAAACTTGGCATATATAAAGGTCATTAACATGTCTACATGCATGCACAATCTTATGTCAACTGATTGCATAACTTGCGAACTATAGGCCATCGAAATTTTTGTAAACAAAAGTTTGTGCGACTTTAGCTCCCAAACGGAATAAAAGCTAAAGCTGAAATAGCCTTCATTCTATTTCACTTATTTGTGTCTACACATGTATATGTTTTGCAGAGACTCAAAGCTCTTGAGAATGGAGAAAATGAGGTGTCAATTTTGCATTGGACCCTATGGGAAAATGCATTAAACGCCTACTGCTCCGACGTTTAGCGACCGATAACATCCATCTTTACACTGTAAACGGTAATTACATAGGTACATGCCTGGGGCAAATAACAGCGCAAATAATTGTCCATGTGCAGAGTAATAAAGGAGCAAACTTTTATATATGGGCCTGCAGTGGAATTTATTCTTAAAAGGTGACTTTCACGAATCGTTCTGAAACTGTGCTAAATTACAGATAATTCCCATATATTTCTTGGGAGAAAGTGCCCTGAAATTCTCCTTTCTCCGTTGTCGAGATATTCGAGGGCAAAGTCGTGCAGTTTTCGACTTCCAGGGGCTATAACTCGAAAACTAAAGAACGAGAATTTTTGGCACATATGGTCAATTGAATGTTTATCCCAACCCTCTCATTTGGCACTAGTTTCAGCCCGAATTGTGCAAGTCACCTAAGGTCACGAATCGTCCCGAACGTGTAGCCCAAATTGTGAAAATTTCAAACCGCTACTGCTTGCTTGTTTGAGTAGGTAGCCATCTGAAACTTGGCATATATAAAGGTCATTAACATGTCTACATGCATGCACAATCTTATGTCAACTGATTGCATAACTTGCGAACTATAGGCCATCGAAATTTTTGTAAACAAAAGTTTGTGCGACTTTAGCTCCCAAACGGAATAAAAGCTAAAGCTGAAATAGCCTTCATTCGATTTCACTTATTTGTGTCTACACATGTATATGTTTTGCAGAGACTCAAAGCTCTTGAGAATGGAGAAAATGAGGTGTCAATTTTGCATTGGACCCTATGGGAAAATGCATTAAACCCCTACTGCTCCGACGTTCAGCGACCGATAACATCCATCTTTACACTGTAAACGGTAATTACATAGGTACATGCCTGGGGCAAATAACAGCGCAAATAATTGTCCATGTGCAGAGTAATAAAGGAGCAAACTTTTATATATGGGCCTGCAGTGGAAGTTATTCTTAAAAGGTGACTTTCACGAATCGTTCTGAAACTGTGCTAAATTACAGATAATTCCCATATATTTCTTGGGAGAAAGTGCCCTGAAATTCTCCTTTCTCCGTTGTCGAGATATTCGAGGGCAAAGTCGTGCAGTTTTCGACTTCCAGGGGCTATAACTCGAAAACTAAAGAACGAGAATTTTTGGCACATATGGTCAATTGAATGTTTATCCCAACCCTATCATTTGGCACTAGTTTCAGCCCGATTGTGCAAGTCACCTAAGGTCACGAATCGTCCCGAACGTGTAGCCCAAATTGTGAAAATTTCAAACCGCTACTGCTTGCTTGTTTGAGTAGGTAGCCATCTGAAACTTGGCATATATAAAGGCCATTAACATGTCTACATGCATGCACAATCTTATGTCAACTGATTGCATAACTTGCGAACTATAGGCCATCGAAATTTTTGTAAACAAAAGTTTGTGCGACTTTAGCTCCCAAACGGAATAAAAGCTAAAGCTGAAATAGCCTTCATTCTATTTCACTTATTTGTGTCTACACATGTATATGTTTTGCAGAGACTCAAAGCTCTTGAGAATGGAGAAAATGAGGTGTCAATTTTGCATTGGACCCTATGGGAAAATGCATTAAACGCCTACTGCTCCGACGTTCAGCGACCGATAACATCCATCTTTACACTGTAAACGGTAATTACATAGGTACATGCCTGGGGGCAAATAACAGCGCAAATAATTGTCCATGTGCAGAGTAATAAAGGAGCAAACTTTTATATATGGGCCTGCAGTGGAAGTTATTCTTAAAAGGTGACTTTCACGAATCGTTCTGAAACTGTGCTAAATTACAGATAATTCCCATATATTTCTTGGGAGAAAGTGCCCTGAAATTCTCCTTTCTCCGTTGTCGAGATATTCGAGGGCAAAGTCGTGCAGTTTTCGACTTCCAGGGGCTATAACTCGAAAACTAAAGAACGAGAATTTTTGGCACATATGGTCAATTGAATGTTTATCCCAACCCTCTCATTTGGCACTAGTTTCAGCCCGAATTGTGCAAGTCACCTAAGGTCACGAATCGTCCCGAACGTGTAGCCCAAATTGTGAAAATTTCAAACCGCTACTGCTTGCTTGTTTGAGTAGGTAGCCATCTGAAACTTGGCATATATAAAGGTCATTAACATGTCTACATGCATGCACAATCTTATGTCAACTGATTGCATATCTTGCGAACTATAGGCCATCGAAATTTTTGTAAACAAAAGTTTGTGCGACTTTAGCTCCCAAACGGAATAAAAGCTAAAGCTGAAATAGCCTTCATTCTATTTCACTTATTTGTGTCTACACATGTATATGTTTTGCAGAGACTCAAAGCTCTTGAGAATGGAGAAAATGAGGTGTCAATTTTGCATTGGACCCTATGGGAAAATGCATTAAACGCCTACTGCTCGACGTTCAGCGACCGATAACATCCATCTTTACACTGTAAACGGCAATTACATAGGTACATGCCTGGGGCAAATAACAGCGCAAATAATTGTCCATGTGCAGAGTAATAAAGGAGCAAACTTTTATATATGGGCCTGCAGTGGAAGTTATTCTTAAAAGGTGACTTTCACGAATCGTTCTGAAACTGTGCTAAATTACAGATAATTCCCATATATTTCTTGGGAGAAAGTGCCCTGAAATTCTCCTTTCTCCGTTGTCGAGATATTCGAGGGCAAAGTCGTGCAGTTTTCGACTTCCAGGGGCTATAACTCGAAAACTAAAGAACGAGAATTTTTGGCACATATGGTCAATTGAATGTTTATCCCAACCCTCTCATTTGGCACTAGTTTCAGCCCGAATTGTGCAAGTCACCTAAGGTCACGAATCGTCCCGAACGTGTAGCCCAAATTGTGAAAATTTCAAACCGCTACTGCTTGCTTGTTTGAGTAGGTAGCCATCTGAAGCTTGGCATATATAAAGGTCATTAACATGTCTACATGCATGCACAATCTTATGTCAACTGATTGCATAACTTGCGAACTATAGGCCATCGAAATTTTTGTAAACAAAAGTTTGTGCGACTTTAGCTCCCAAACGGAATAAAAGCTAAAGCTGAAATAGCCTTCATTCTATTTCACTTATTTGTGTCTACACATGTATATGTTTTGCAGAGACTCAAAGCTCTTGAGAATGGAGAAAATGAGGTGTCAATTTTGCATTGGACCCTATGGGAAAATGCATTAAACGCCTACTGCTCGACGTTCAGCGACCGATAACATCCATCTTTACACTGTAAACGGCAATTACATAGGTACATGCCTGGGGCAAATAACAGCGCAAATAATTGTCCATGTGCAGAGTAATAAAGGAGCAAACTTTTATATATGGGCCTGCAGTGGAAGTTATTCTTAAAAGGTGACTTTCACGAATCGTTCTGAAACTGTGCTAAATTACAGATAATTCCCATATATTTCTTGGGAGAAAGTGCCCTGAAATTCTCCTTTCTCCGTTGTCGAGATATTCGAGGGCAAAGTCGTGCAGTTTTCGACTTCCAGGGGCTATAACTCGAAAACTAAAGAACGAGAATTTTTGGCACATATGGTCAATTGAATGTTTATCCCAACCCTCTCATTTGGCACTAGTTTCAGCCCGAATTGTGCAAGTCACCTAAGGTCACGAATCGTCCCGAACGTGTAGCCCAAATTGTGAAAATTTCAAACCGCTACTGCTTGCTTGTTTGAGTAGGTAGCCATCTGAAACTTGGCATATATAAAGGTCATTAACATGTCTACATGCATGCACAATCTTATGTCAACTGATTGCATAACTTGCGAACTATAGGCCATCGAAATTTTTGTAAACAAAAGTTTGTGCGACTTTAGCTCCCAAACGGAATAAAAGCTAAAGCTGAAATAGCCTTCATTCTATTTCACTTATTTGTGTCTACACATGTATATGTTTTGCAGAGACTCAAAGCTCTTGAGAATGGAGAAAATGAGGTGTCAATTTTGCATTGGACCCTATGGGAAAATGCATTAAACGCCTACTGCTCCGACGTTCAGCGACCGATAACATCCATCTTTACACTGTAAACGGTAATTACATAGGTACATGCCTGGGGCAAATAACAGCGCAAATAATTGTCCATGTGTAGAGTAATAAAGGAGCAAACTTTTATATATGGGCCTGCAGTGGAAGTTATTCTTAAAAGGTGACTTTCACGAATCGTTCTGAAACTGTGCTAAATTACAGATAATTCCCATATATTTCTACGGAGAAAGTGCCCTGAAATTCTCCTTTCTCCGTTGTCGAGATATTCGAGGGCAAAGTCGTGCAGTTTTCGACTTCCAGGGGCTATAACTCGAAAACTAAAGAACGAGAATTTTTGGCACATATGGTCAATTGAATGTTTATCCCAACCCTCTCATTTGGCACTAGTTTCAGCCCGAATTGTGCAAGTCACCTAAGGTCACGAATCGTCCCGAACGTGTAGCCCAAATTGTGAAAATTTCAAACCGCTACTGCTTGCTTGTTTGAGTAGGTAGCCATCTGAAACTTGGCATATATAAAGGTCATTAACATGTCTACATGCATGCACAATCTTGTGTCAACTGATTGCATAACTTGCGAACTATAGGCCATCGAAATTTTTGTAAACAAAAGTTTGTGCGACTTTAGCTCCCAAACGGAATAAAAGCTAAAGCTGAAATAGCCTTCATTCTATTTCACTTATTTGTGTCTACACATGTATATGTTTTGCAGAGACTCAAAGCTCTTGAGAATGGAGAAAATGAGGTGTCAATTTTGCATTGGACCCTATGGGAAAATGCATTAAACGCCTACTGCTCCGACGTTCAGCGACCGATAACATCCATCTTTACACTGTAAACGGTAATTACATAGGTACATGCCTGGGGCAAATAACAGCGCAAATAATTGTCCATGTGCAGAGTAATAAAGGAGCAAACTTTTATATATGGGCCTGCAGTGGAAGTTATTCTTAAAAGGTGACTTTCACGAATCGTTCTGAAACTGTGCTAAATTACAGATAATTCCCATATATTTCTTGGGAGAAAGTGCCCTGAAATTCTCCTTTCTCCGTTGTCGAGATATTCGAGGGCAAAGTCGTGCAGTTTTCGACTTCCAGGGGCTATAACTCGAAAACTAAAGAACGAGAATTTTTGGCACATATGGTCAATTGAATGTTTATCCCAACCCTCTCATTTGGCACTAGTTTCAGCCCGAATTGTGCAAGTCACCTAAGGTCACGAATCGTCCCGAACGTGTAGCCCAAATTGTGAAAATTTCAAACCGCTACTGCTTGCTTGTTTGAGTAGGTAGCCATCTGAAACTTGGCATATATAAAGGCCATTAACATGTCTACATGCATGCACAATCTAATGTCAACTGATTGCATAACTTGCGAACTATAGGCCATCGAAAGTTTTGTAAACAAAAGTTTGTGCGACTTTAGCTCCCAAACGGAATAAAAGCTAAAGCTGAAATAGCCTTCATTCTATTTCACTTATTTGTGTCTACACATGTATATGTTTTGCAGAGACTCAAAGCTCTTGAGAATGGAGAAAATGAGGTGTCAATTTTGCATTGGACCCTATGGGAAAATGCATTAAACGCCTACTGCTCCGACGTTCAGCGACCGATAACATCCATCTTTACACTGTAAACGGTAATTACATAGGTACATGCCTGGGGCAAATAACAGCGCAAATAATTGTCCATGTGCAGAGTAATAAAGGAGCAAACTTTTATATATGGGCCTGCAGTGGAAGTTATTCTTAAAAGGTGACTTTCACGAATCGTTCTGAAACTGTGCTAAATTACAGATAATTCCCATATATTTCTTGGGAGAAAGTGCCCTGAAATTCTCCTTTCTCCGTTGTCGAGATATTCGAGGGCAAAGTCGTGCAGTTTTCGACTTCCAGGGGCTATAACTCGAAAACTAAAGAACGAGAATTTTTGGCACATATGGTCAATTGAATGTTTATCCCAACCCTCTCATTTGGCACTAGTTTCAGCCCGAATTGTGCAAGTCACCTAAGGTCACGAATCGTCCCGAACGTGTAGCCCAAATTGTGAAAATTTCAAACCGCTACTGCTTGCTTGTTTGAGTAGGTAGCCATCTGAAACTTGGCATATATAAAGGTCATTAACATGTCTACATGCATGCACAATCTTATGTCAACTGATTGCATAACTTGCGAACTATAGGCCATCGAAATTTTTGTAAACAAAAGTTTGTGCGACTTTAGCTCCCAAACGGAATAAAAGCTAAAGCTGAAATAGCCTTCATTCTATTTCACTTATTTGTGTCTACACATGTATATGTTTTGCAGAGACTCAAAGCTCTTGAGAATGGAGAAAATGAGGTGTCAATTTTGCATTGGACCCTATGGGAAAATGCATTAAACGCCTACTGCTCCGACGTTCAGCGACCGATAACATCCATCTTTACACTGTAAACGGTAATTACATAGGTACATGCCTGGGGCAAATAACAGCGCAAATAATTGTCCATGTGCAGAGTAATAAAGGAGCAAACTTTTATATATGGGCCTGCAGTGGAAGTTATTCTTAAAAGGTGACTTTCACGAATCGTTCTGAAACTGTGCTAAATTACAGATAATTCCCATATATTTCTTGGGAGAAAGTGCCCTGAAATTCTCCTTTCTCCGTTGTCGAGATATTCGAGGGCAAAGTCGTGCAGTTTTCGACTTCCAGGGGCTATAACTCGAAAACTAAAGAACGAGAATTTTTGGCACATATGGTCAATTGAATGTTTATCCCAACCCTCTCATTTGGCACTAGTTTCAGCCCGAATTGTGCAAGTCACCTAAGGTCACGAATCGTCCCGAACGTGTAGCCCAAATTGTGAAAATTTCAAACCGCTACTGCTTGCTTGTTTGAGTAGGTAGCCATCTGAAACTTGGCATATATAAAGGTCATTAACATGTCTACATGCATGCACAATCTTATGTCAACTGATTGCATAACTTGCGAACTATAGGCCATCGAAATTTTTGTAAACAAAAGTTTGTGCGACTTTAGCTCCCAAACGGAATAAAAGCTAAAGCTGAAATAGCCTTCATTCTATTTCACTTATTTGTGTCTACACATGTATATGTTTTGCAGAGACTCAAAGCTCTTGAGAATGGAGAAAATGAGGTGTCAATTTTGCATTGGACCCTATGGGAAAATGCATTAAACGCCTACTGCTCCGACGTTCAGCGACCGATAACATCCATCTTTACACTGTAAACGGTAATTACATAGGTACATGCCTGGGGCAAATAACAGCGCAAATAATTGTCCATGTGCAGAGTAATAAAGGAGCAAACTTTTATATATGGGCCTGCAGTGGAAGTTATTCTTAAAAGGTGACTTTCACGAATCGTTCTGAAACTGTGCTAAATTACAGATAATTCCCATATATTTCTTGGGAGAAAGTGCCCTGAAATTCTCCTTTCTCCGTTGTCGAGATATTCGAGGGCAAAGTCGTGCAGTTTTCGACTTCCAGGGGCTATAACTCGAAAACTAAAGAACGAGAATTTCTGGCACATATGGTCAATTGAATGTTTATCCCAACCCTCTCATTTGGCACTAGTTTCAGCCCGAATTGTGCAAGTCACCTAAGGTCACGAATCGTCCCGAACGTGTAGCCCAAACTGTGAAAATTTCAAACCGCTACTGCTTGCTTGTTTGAGTAGGTAGCCATCTGAAACTTGGCATATATAAAGGTCATTAACATGTCTACATGCATGCACAATCTTATGTCAACTGATTGCATAACTTGCGAACTATAGGCCATCGAAATTTTTGTAAACAAAAGTTTGTGCGACTTTAGCTCCCAAACGGAATAAAAGCTAAAGCTGAAATAGCCTTCATTCTATTTCACTTATTTGTGTCTACACATGTATATGTTTTGCAGAGACTCAAAGCTCTTGAGAATGGAGAAAATGAGGTGTCAATTTTGCATTGGACCCTATGGGAAAATGCATTAAACGCCTACTGCTCCGACGTTCAGCGACCGATAACATCCATCTTTACACTGTAAACGGTAATTACATAGGTACATGCCTGGGGCAAATAACAGCGCAAATAATTGTCCATGTGCAGAGTAATAAAGGAGCAAACTTTTATATATGGGCCTGCAGTGGAAGTTATTCTTAAAAGGTGACTTTCACGAATCGTTCTGAAACTGTGCTAAATTACAGATAATTCCCATATATTTCTTGGGAGAAAGTGCCCTGAAATTCTCCTTTCTCCGTTGTCGAGATATTCGAGGGCAAAGTCGTGCAGTTTTCGACTTCCAGGGGCTATAACTCGAAAACTAAAGAACGAGAATTTTTGGCACATATGGTCAATTGAATGTTTATCCCAACCCTCTCATTTGGCACTAGTTTCAGCCCGAATTGTGCAAGTCACCTAAGGTCACGAATCGTCCCGAACGTGTAGCCCAAATTGTGAAAATTTCAAACCGCTACTGCTTGCTTGTTTGAGTAGGTAGCCATCTGAAACTTGGCATATATAAAGGTCATTAACATGTCTACATGCATGCACAATCTTATGTCAACTGATTGCATAACTTGCGAACTATAGGCCATCGAAATTTTTGTAAACAAAAGTTTGTGCGACTTTAGCTCCCAAACGGAATAAAAGCTAAAGCTGAAATAGCCTTCATTCTATTTCACTTATTTGTGTCTACACATGTATATGTTTTGCAGAGACTCAAAGCTCTTGAGAATGGAGAAAATGAGGTGTCAATTTTGCATTGGACCCTATGGGAAAATGCATTAAACGCCTACTGCTCCGACGTTCAGCGACCGATAACATCCATCTTTACACTGTAAACGGTAATTACATAGGTACATGCCTGGGGCAAATAACAGCGCAAATAATTGTCCATGTGCAGAGTAATAAAGGAGCAAACTTTTATATATGGGCCTGCAGTGGAAGTTATTCTTAAAAGGTGACTTTCACGAATCGTTCTGAAACTGTGCTAAATTACAGATAATTCCCATATATTTCTTGGGAGAAAGTGCCCTGAAATTCTCCTTTCTCCGTTGTCGAGATATTCGAGGGCAAAGTCGTGCAGTTTTCGACTTCCAGGGGCTATAACTCGAAAACTAAAGAACGAGAATTTCTGGCACATATGGTCAATTGAATGTTTATCCCAACCCTCTCATTTGGCACTAGTTTCAGCCCGAATTGTGCAAGTCACCTAAGGTCACGAATCGTCCCGAACGTGTAGCCCAAACTGTGAAAATTTCAAACCGCTACTGCTTGCTTGTTTGAGTAGGTAGCCATCTGAAACTTGGCATATATAAAGGTCATTAACATGTCTACATGCATGCACAATCTTATGTCAACTGATTGCATAACTTGCGAACTATAGGCCATCGAAATTTTTGTAAACAAAAGTTTGTGCGACTTTAGCTCCCAAACGGAATAAAAGCTAAAGCTGAAATAGCCTTCATTCTATTTCACTTATTTGTGTCTACACATGTATATGTTTTGCAGAGACTCAAAGCTCTTGAGAATGGAGAAAATGAGGTGTCAATTTTGCATTGGACCCTATGGGAAAATGCATTAAACGCCTACTGCTCCGACGTTCAGCGACCGATAACATCCATCTTTACACTGTAAACGGTAATTACATAGGTACATGCCTGGGGCAAATAACAGCGCAAATAATTGTCCATGTGCAGAGTAATAAAGGAGCAAACTTTTATATATGGGCCTGCAGTGGAAGTTATTCTTAAAAGGTGACTTTCACGAATCGTTCTGAAACTGTGCTAAATTACAGATAATTCCCATATATTTCTTGGGAGAAAGTGCCCTGAAATTCTCCTTTCTCCGTTGTCGAGATATTCGAGGGCAAAGTCGTGCAGTTTTCGACTTCCAGGGGCTATAACTCGAAAACTAAAGAACGAGAATTTTTGGCACATATGGTCAATTGAATGTTTATCCCAACCCTCTCATTTGGCACTAGTTTCAGCCCGAATTGTGCAAGTCACCTAAGGTCACGAATCGTCCCGAACGTGTAGCCCAAATTGTGAAAATTTCAAACCGCTACTGCTTGCTTGTTTGAGTAGGTAGCCATCTGAAACTTGGCATATATAAAGGTCATTAACATGTCTACATGCATGCACAATCTTATGTCAACTGATTGCATAACTTGCGAACTATAGGCCATCGAAATTTTTGTAAACAAAAGTTTGTGCGACTTTAGCTCCCAAACGGAATAAAAGCTAAAGCTGAAATAGCCTTCATTCTATTTCACTTATTTGTGTCTACACATGTATATGTTTTGCAGAGACTCAAAGCTCTTGAGAATGGAGAAAATGAGGTGTCAATTTTGCATTGGACCCTATGGGAAAATGCATTAAACGCCTACTGCTCCGACGTTCAGCGACCGATAACATCCATCTTTACACTGTAAACGGTAATTACATAGGTACATGCCTGGGGCAAATAACAGTGCAAATAATTGTCCATGTGCAGAGTAATAAAGGAGCAAACTTTTATATATGGGCCTGCAGTGGAAGTTATTCTTAAAAGGTGACTTTCACGAATCGTTCTGAAACTGTGCTAAATTACAGATAATTCCCATATATTTCTTGGGAGAAAGTGCCCTGAAATTCTCCTTTCTCCGTTGTCGAGATATTCGAGGGCAAAGTCGTGCAGTTTTCGACTTCCAGGGGCTATAACTCGAAAACTAAAGAACGAGAATTTTTGGCACATATGGTCAATTGAATGTTTATCCCAACCCTCTCATTTGGCACTAGTTTCAGCCCGAATTGTGCAAGTCACCTAAGGTCACGAATCGTCCCGAACGTGTAGCCCAAATTGTGAAAATTTCAAACCGCTACTGCTTGCTTGTTTGAGTAGGTAGCCATCTGAAACTTGGCATATATAAAGGTCATTAACATGTCTACATGCATGCACAATCTTATGTCAACTGATTGCATAACTTGCGAACTATAGGCCATCGAAATTTTTGTAAACAAAAGTTTGTGCGACTTTAGCTCCCAAACGGAATAAAAGCTAAAGCTGAAATAGCCTTCATTCGATTTCACTTATTTGTGTCTACACATGTATATGTTTTGCAGAGACTCAAAGCTCTTGAGAATGGAGAAAATGAGGTGTCAATTTTGCATTGGACCCTATGGGAAAATGCATTAAACGCCTACTGCTCCGACGTTCAGCGACCGATAACATCCATCTTTACACTGTAAACGGTAATTACATAGGTACATGCCTGGGGCAAATAACAGCGCAAATAATTGTCCATGTGCAGAGTAATAAAGGAGCAAACTTTTATATATGGGCCTGCAGTGGAAGTTATTCTTAAAAGGTGACTTTCACGAATCGTTCTGGAACTGTGCTAAATTACAGATAATTCCCATATATTTCTTGGGAGAAAGTGCCCTGAAATTCTCCTTTCTCCGTTGTCGAGATATTCGAGGGCAAAGTCGTGCAGTTTTCGACTTCCAGGGGCTATAACTCGAAAACTAAAGAACGAGAATTTTTGGCACATATGGTCAATTGAATGTTTATCCCAACCCTCTCATTTGGCACTAGTTTCAGCCCGAATTGTGCAAGTCACCTAAGGTCACGAATCGTCCCGAACGTGTAGCCCAAATTGTGAAAATTTCAAACCGCTACTGCTTGCTTGTTTGAGTAGATAGCCATCTGAAACTTGGCATATATAAAGGTCATTAACATGTCTACATGCATGCACAATCTTATGTCAACTGATTGCATAACTTGCGAACTATAGGCCATCGAAATTTTTGTAAACAAAAGTTTGTGCGACTTTAGCTCCCAAACGGAATAAAAGCTAAAGCTGAAATAGCCTTCATTCTATTTCACTTATTTGTGTCTACACATGTAAATGTTTTGCAGAGACTCAAAGCTCTTGAGAATGGAGAAAATGAGGTGTCAATTTTGCATTGGACCCTATGGGAAAATGCATTAAACGCCTACTGCTCCGACGTTCAGCGACCGATAACATCCATCTTTACACTGTAAACGGTAATTACATAGGTACATGCCTGGGGCAAATAACAGCGCAAATAATTGTCCATGTACAGAGTAATAAAGGAGCAAACTTTTATATATGGGCCTGCAGTGGAAGTTATTCTTAAAAGGTGACTTTCACGAATCGTTCTGAAACTGTGCTAAATTACAGATAATTCCCATATATTTCTTGGGAGAAAGTGCCCTGAAATTCTCCTTTCTCCGTTGTCGAGATATTCGAGGGCAAAGTCGTGCAGTTTTCGACTTCCAGGGGCTATAACTCGAAAACTAAAGAACGAGAATTTTTGGCACATATGGTCAATTGAATGTTTATCCCAACCCTCTCATTTGGCACTAGTTTCAGCCCGAATTGTGCAAGTCACCTAAGGTCACGAATCGTCCCGAACGTGTAGCCCAAATTGTGAAAATTTCAAACCGCTACTGCTTGCTTGTTTGAGTAGGTAGCCATCTGAAACTTGGCATATATAAAGGTCATTAACATGTCTACATGCATGCACAATCTTATGTCAACTGATTGCATAACTTGCGAACTATAGGCCATCGAAATTTTTGTAAACAAAAGTTTGTGCGACTTTAGCTCCCAAACGGAATAAAAGCTAAAGCTGAAATAGCCTTCATTCGATTTCACTTATTTGTGTCTACACATGTATATGTTTTGCAGAGACTCAAAGCTCTTGAGAATGGAGAAAATGAGGTGTCAATTTTGCATTGGACCCTATGGGAAAATGCATTAAACGCCTACTGCTCCGACGTTCAGCGACCGATAACATCCATCTTTACACTGTAAACGGTAATTACATAGGTACATGCCTGGGGCAAATAACAGCGCAAATAATTGTCCATGTGCAGAGTAATAAAGGAGCAAACTTTTATATATGGGCCTGCAGTGGAAGTTATTCTTAAAAGGTGACTTTCACGAATCGTTCTGAAACTGTGCTAAATTACAGATAATTCCCATATATTTCTTGGGAGAAAGTGCCCTGAAATTCTCCTTTCTCCGTTGTCGAGATATTCGAGGGCAAAGTCGTGCAGTTTTCGACTTCCAGGGGCTATAACTCGAAAACTAAAGAACAGGAATTTTTGGCACATATGGTCAATTGAATGTTTATCCCAACCCTCTCATTTGGCACTAGTTTCAGCCCGAATTGTGCAAGTCACCTAAGGTCACGAATCGTCCCGAACGTGTAGCCCAAATTGTGAAAATTTCAAACCGCTACTGCTTGCTTGTTTGAGTAGGTAGCCATCTGAAACTTGGCATATATAAAGGTCATTAACATGTCTACATGCATGCACAATCTTATGTCAACTGATTGCATAACTTGCGAACTATAGGCCATCGAAATTTTTGTAAACAAAAGTTTGTGCGACTTTAGCTCCCAAACGGAATAAAAGCTAAAGCTGAAATAGCCTTCATTCTATTTCACTTATTTGTGTCTACACATGTAAATGTTTTGCAGAGACTCAAAGCTCTTGAGAATGGAGAAAATGAGGTGTCAATTTTGCATTGGACCCTATGGGAAAATGCATTAAACGCCTACTGCTCCGACGTTCAGCGACCGATAACATCCATCTTTACACTGTAAACGGTAATTACATAGGTACATGCCTGGGGCAAATAACAGCGCAAATAATTGTCCATGTGCAGAGTAATAAAGGAGCAAACTTTTATATATGGGCCTGCAGTGGAAGTTATTCTTAAAAGGTGACTTTCACGAATCGTTCTGAAACTGTGCTAAATTACAGATAATTCCCATATATTTCTTGGGAGAAAGTGCCCTGAAATTCTCCTTTCTCCGTTGTCGAGATATTCGAGGGCAAAGTCGTGCAGTTTTCGACTTCCAGGGGCTATAACTCGAAAACTAAAGAACGAGAATTTTTGGCACATATGGTCAATTGAATGTTTATCCCAACCCTCTCATTTGGCACTAGTTTCAGCCCGAATTGTGCAAGTCACCTAAGGTCACGAATCGTCCCGAACGTGTAGCCCAAATTGTGAAAATTTCAAACCGCTACTGCTTGCTTGTTTGAGTAGGTAGCCATCTGAAACTTGGCATATATAAAGGTCATTAACATGTCTACATGCATGCACAATCTTATGTCAACTGATTGCATAACTTGCGAACTATAGGCCATCGAAATTTTTGTAAACAAAAGTTTGTGCGACTTTAGCTCCCAAACGGAATAAAAGCTAAAGCTGAAATAGCCTTCATTCTATTTCACTTATTTGTGTCTACACATGTATATGTTTTGCAGAGACTCAAAGCTCTTGAGAATGGAGAAAATGAGGTGTCAATTTTGCATTGGACCCTATGGGAAAATGCATTAAACGCCTACTGCTCCGACGTTCAGCGACCGATAACATCCATCTTTACACTGTAAACGGTAATTACATAGGTACATGCCTGGGGCAAATAACAGCGCAAATAATTGTCCATGTGCAGAGTAATAAAGGAGCAAACTTTTATATATGGGCCTGCAGTGGAAGTTATTCTTAAAAGGTGACTTTCACGAATCGTTCTGAAACTGTGCTAAATTACAGATAATTCCCATATATTTCTTGGGAGAAAGTGCCCTGAAATTCTCCTTTCTCCGTTGTCGAGATATTCGAGGGCAAAGTCGTGCAGTTTTCGACTTCCAGGGGCTATAACTCGAAAACTTAAGAACGAGAATTTTTGGCACATATGGTCAATTGAATGTTTATCCCAACCCTCTCATTTGGCACTAGTTTCAGCCCGAATTGTGCAAGTCACCTAAGGTCACGAATCGTCCCGAACGTGTAGCCCAAATTGTGAAAATTTCAAACCGCTACTGCTTGCTTGTTTGAGTAGGTAGCCATCTGAAACTTGGCATATATAAAGGTCATTAACATGTCTACATGCATGCACAATCTTATGTCAACTGATTGCATAACTTGCGAACTATAGGCCATCGAAATTTTTGTAAACAAAAGTTTGTGCGACTTTAGCTCCCAAACGGAATAAAAGCTAAAGCTGAAATAGCCTTCATTCTATTTCACTTATTTGTGTCTACACATGTATATGTTTTGCAGAGACTCAAAGCTCTTGAGAATGGAGAAAATGAGGTGTCAATTTTGCATTGGACCCTATGGGAAAATGCATTAAACGCCTACTGCTCCGACGTTCAGCGACCGATAACATCCATCTTTACACTGTAAACGGTAATTACATAGGTACATGCCTGGGGCAAATGACAGCGCAAATAATTGTCCATGTGCAGAGTAATAAAGGAGCAAACTTTTATATATGGGCCTGCAGTGGAAGTTATTCTTAAAAGGTGACTTTCACGAATCGTTCTGAAACTGTGCTAAATTACAGATAATTCCCATATATTTCTTGGGAGAAAGTGCCCTGAAATTCTCCTTTCTCCGTTGTCGAGATATTCGAGGGCAAAGTCGTGCAGTTTTCGACTTCCAGGGGCTATAACTCGAAAACTAAAGAACGAGAATTTTTGGCACATATGGTCAATTGAATGTTTATCCCAACCCTCTCATTTGGCACTAGTTTCAGCCCGAATTGTGCAAGTCACCTAAGGTCACGAATCGTCCCGAACGTGTAGCCCAAATTGTGAAAATTTCAAACCGCTACTGCTTGCTTGTTTGAGTAGGTAGCCATCTGAAACTTGGCATATATAAAGGTCATTAACATGTATACATGCATGCACAATCTTATGTCAACTGATTGCATAACTTGCGAACTATAGGCCATCGAAATTTTTGTAAACAAAAGTTTGTGCGACTTTAGCTCCCAAACGGAATAAAAGCTAAAGCTGAAATAGCCTTCATTCGATTTCACTTATTTGTGTCTACACATGTATATGTTTTGCAGAGACTCAAAGCTCTTGAGAATGGAGAAAATGAGGTGTCAATTTTGCATTGGACCCTATGGGAAAATGCATTAAACGCCTACTGCTCCGACGTTCAGCGACCGATAACATCCATCTTTACACTGTAAACGGTAATTACATAGGTACATGCCTGGGGCAAATAACAGCGCAAATAATTGTCCATGTGCAGAGTAATAAAGGAGCAAACTTTTATATATGGGCCTGCAGTGGAAGTTATTCTTAAAAGGTGACTTTCACGAATCGTTCTGAAACTGTGCTAAATTACAGATAATTCCCATATATTTCTTGGGAGAAAGTGCCCTGAAATTCTCCTTTCTCCGTTGTCGAGATATTCGAGGGCAAAGTCGTGCAGTTTTCGACTTCCAGGGGCTATAACTCGAAAACTAAAGAACGAGAATTTTTGGCACATATGGTCAATTGAATGTTTATCCCAACCCTCTCATTTGGCACTAGTTTCAGCCCGAATTGTGCAAGTCACCTAAGGTCACGAATCGTCCCGAACGTGTAGCCCAAATTGTGAAAATTTCAAACCGCTACTGCTTGCTTGTTTGAGTAGGTAGTCATCTGAAACTTGGCATATATAAAGGTCATTAACATGTCTACATGCATGCACAATCTTATGTCAACTGATTGCATAACTTGCGAACTATAGGCCATCGAAATTTTTGTAAACAAAAGTTTGTGCGACTTTAGCTCCCAAACGGAATAAAAGCTAAAGCTGAAATAGCCTTCATTCTATTTCACTTATTTGTGTCTACACATGTATATGTTTTGCAGAGACTCAAAGCTCTTGAGAATGGAGAAAATGAGGTGTCAATTTTGCATTGGACCCTATGGGAAAATGCATTAAACGCCTACTGCTCCGACGTTCAGCGACCGATGACATCCATCTTTACACTGTAAACGGTTATTACATAGGTACATGCCTGGGGCAAATAACAGCGCAAATAATTGTCCACGTGCAGAGTAATAAAGGAGCAAACTTTTATATATGGGCCTGCAGTGGAAGTTATTCTTAAAAGGTGACTTTCACGAATCGTTCTGAAACTGTGCTAAATTACAGATAATTCCCATATATTTCTTGGGAGAAAGTGCCCTGAAATTCTCCTTTCTCCGTTGTCGAGATATTCGAGGGCAAAGTCGTGCAGTTTTCGACTTCCAGGGGCTATAACTCGAAAACTAAAGAACGAGAATTTTTGGCACATATGGTCAATTGAATGTTTATCCCAACCCTCTCATTTGGCACTAGTTTCAGCCCGAATTGTGCAAGTCACCTAAGGTCACGAATCGTCCCGAACGTGTAGCCCAAATTGTGAAAATTTCAAACCGCTACTGCTTGCTTGTTTGAGTAGGTAGCCATCTGAAACTTGGCATATATAAAGGTCATTAACATGTCTACATGCATGCACAATCTTATGTCAACTGATTGCATAACTTGCGAACTATAGGCCATCGAAATTTTTGTAAACAAAAGTTTGTGCGACTTTAGCTCCCAAACGGAATAAAAGCTAAAGCTGAAATAGCCTTCATTCTATTTCACTTATTTGTGTCTACACATGTATATGTTTTGCAGAGACTCAAAGCTCTTGAGAATGGAGAAAATGAGGTGTCAATTTTGCATTGGACCCTATGGGAAAATGCATTAAACGCCTACTGCTCCGACGTTCAGCGACCGATAACATCCATCTTTACACTGTAAACGGTAATTACATAGGTACATGCCTGGGGCAAATAACAGCGCAAATAATTGTCCATGTGCAGAGTAATAAAGGAGCAAACTTTTATATATGGGCCTGCAATGGAAGTTATTCTTAAAAGGTGACTTTCACGAATCGTTCTGAAACTGGTCTAAATTACAGATAATTCCCATATATTTCTTGGGAGAAAGTGCCCTGAAATTCTCCTTTCTCCGTTGTCGAGATATTCGAGGGCAAAGTCGTGCAGTTTTCGACTTCCAGGGGCTATAACTCGAAAACTAAAGAACGAGAATTTTTGGCACATATGGTCAATTGAATGTTTATCCCAACCCTCTCATTTGGCACTAGTTTCAGCCCGAATTGTGCAAGTCACCTAAGGTCACGAATCGTCCCGAACGTGTAGCCCAAATTGTGAAAATTTCAAACCGCTACTGCTTGCTTGTTTGAGTAGGTAGCCATCTGAAACTTGGCATATATAAAGGTCATTAACATGTCTACATGCATGCACAATCTTATGTCAACTGATTGCATAACTTGCGAACTATAGGCCATCGAAATTTTTGTAAACAAAAGTTTGTGCGACTTTAGCTCCCAAACGGAATAAAAGCTAAAGCTGAAATAGCCTTCATTCTATTTCACTTATTTGTGTCTACACATGTATATGTTTTGCAGAGACTCAAAGCTCTTGAGAATGGAGAAAATGAGGTGTCAATTTTGCATTGGACCCTATGGGAAAATGCATTAAACGCCTACTGCTCCGACGTTCAGCGACCGATAACATCCATCTTTACACTGTAAACGGTAATTACATAGGTACATGCCTGGGGCAAATAACAGCGCAAATAATTGTCCATGTGCAGAGTAATAAAGGAGCAAACTTTTATATATGGGCCTGCAGTGGAAGTTATTCTTAAAAGGTGACTTTCACGAATCGTTCTGAAACTGTGCTAAATTACAGATAATTCCCATATATTTCTTGGGAGAAAGTGCCCTGAAATTCTCCTTTCTCCGTTGTCGAGATATTCGAGGGCAAAGTCGTGCAGTTTTCGACTTCCAGGGGCTATAACTCGAAAACTAAAGAACGAGAATTTTTGGCACATATGGTCAATTGAATGTTTATCCCAACCCTCTCATTTGGCACTAGTTTCAGCCCGAATTGTGCAAGTCACCTAAGGTCACGAATCGTCCCGAACGTGTAGCCCAAATTGTGAAAATTTCAAACCGCTACTGCTTGCTTGTTTGAGTAGGTAGCCATCTGAAACTTGGCATATATAAAGGTCATTAACATGTCTACATGCATGCACAATCTTATGTCAACTGATTGCATAACTTGCGAACTATAGGCCATCGAAATTTTTGTAAACAAAAGTTTGTGCGACTTTAGCTCCCAAACGGAATAAAAGCTAAAGCTGAAATAGACTTCATTCTATTTCACTTATTTATGTCTACACATGTATATGTTTTGCAGAGACTCAAAGCTCTTGAGAATGGAGAAAATGAGGTGTCAATTTTGCATTGGACCCTACGGGAAAATGCATTAAACGCCTACTGCTCCGACGTTCAGCGACCGATAACATCCATCTTTACACTGTAAACGGTAATTCCATAGGTACATGCCTGGGGCAAATAACAGCGCAAATAATTGTCCATGTGCAGAGTAATAAAGGAGCAAACTTTTATATATGGGCCTGCAGTGGAAGTTATTCTTAAAAGGTGACTTTCACGAATCGTTCTGAAACTGTGCTAAATTACAGATAATTCCCATATATTTCTTGGGAGAAAGTGCCCTGAAATTCTCCTTTCTCCGTTGTCGAGATATTCGAGGGCAAAGTCGTGCAGTTTTCGACTTCCAGGGGCTATAACTCGAAAACTAAAGAACGAGAATTTTTGGCACATATGGTCAATTGAATGTTTATCCCAACCCTCTCATTTGGCACTAGTTTCAGCCCGAATTGTGCAAGTCACCTAAGGTCACGAATCGTCCCGAACGTGTAGCCCAAATTGTGAAAATTTCAAACCGCTACTGCTTGCTTGTTTGAGTAGGTAGCCATCTGAAACTTGGCATATATAAAGGTCATTAACATGTCTACATGCATGCACAATCTTATGTCAACTGATTGCATAACTTGCGAACTATAGGCCATCGAAATTTTTGTAAACAAAAGTTTGTGCGACTTTAGCTCCCAAACGGAATAAAAGCTAAAGCTGAAATAGCCTTCATTCTATTTCACTTATTTGTGTCTACACATGTATATGTTTTGCAGAGACTCAAAGCTCTTGAGAATGGAGAAAATGAGGTGTCAATTTTGCATTGGACCCTACGGGAAAATGCATTAAACGCCTACTGCTCCGACGTTCAGCGACCGATAACATCCATCTTTACACTGTAAACGGTAATTCCATAGGTACATGCCTGGGGCAAATAACAGCGCAAATAATTGTCCATGTGCAGAGTAATAAAGGAGCAAACTTTTATATATGGGCCTGCAGTGGAAGTTATTCTTAAAAGGTGACTTTCACGAATCGTTCTGAAACTGTGCTAAATTACAGATAATTCCCATATATTTCTTGGGAGAAAGTGCCCTGAAATTCTCCTTTCTCCGTTGTCGAGATATTCGAGGGCAAAGTCGTGCAGTTTTCGACTTCCAGGGGCTATAACTCGAAAACTAAAGAACGAGAATTTTTGGCACATATGGTCAATTGAATGTTTATCCCAACCCTCTCATTTGGCACTAGTTTCAGCCCGAATTGTGCAAGTCACCTAAGGTCACGAATCGTCCCGAACGTGTAGCCCAAATTGTGAAAATTTCAAACCGCTACTGCTTGCTTGTTTGAGTAGGTAGCCATCTGAAACTTGGCATATATAAAGGTCATTAACATGTCTACATGCATGCACAATCTTATGTCAACTGCTTGCATAACTTGCGAACTATAGGCCATCGAAATTTTTGTAAACAAAAGTTTGTGCGACTTTAGCTCCCAAACGGAATAAAAGCTAAAGCTGAAATAGCCTTCATTCTATTTCACTTATTTGTGTCTACACATGTATATGTTTTTTGCAGAGACTCAAAGCTCTTGAGAATGGAGAAAATGAGGTGTCAATTTTGCATTGGACCCTATGGGAAAATGCATTAAACGCCTACTGCTCCGACGTTCAGCGACCGATAACATCCATCTTTTCACTGTAAACGGTAATTACATAGGTACATGCCTGGGGCAAATAACAGCGCAAATAATTGTCCATGTGCAGAGTAATAAAGGAGCAAACTTTTATATATGGGCCTGCAGTGGAAGTTATTCTTAAAAGGTGACTTTCACGAATCGTTCTGAAACTGTGCTAAATTACAGATAATTCCCATATATTTCTTGGGAGAAAGTGCCCTGAAATTCTCCTTTCTCCGTTGTCGAGATATTCGAGGGCAAAGTCGTGCAGTTTTCGACTTCCAGGGGCTATAAATCGAAAACTAAAGAACGAGAATTTTTGGCACATATGGTCAATTGAATGTTTATCCCAACCCTCTCATTTGGCACTAGTTTCAGCCCGAATTGTGCAAGTCACCTAAGGTCACGAATCGTCCCGAACGTGTAGCCCAAATTGTGAAAATTTCAAACCGCTACTGCTTGCTTGTTTGAGTAGGTAGCCATCTGAAACTTGGCATATATAAAGGTCATTAACATGTCTACATGCATGCACAATCTTATGTCAACTGATTGCATAACTTGCGAACTATAGGCCATCGAAATTTTTGTAAACAAAAGTTTGTGCGACTTTAGCTCCCAAACGGAATAAAAGCTAAAGCTGAAATAGCCTTCATTCTATTTCACTTATTTGTGTCTACACATGTATATGTTTTGCAGAGACTCAAAGCTCTTGAGAATGGAGAAAATGAGGTGTCAATTTTGCATTGGACCCTATGGGAAAATGCATTAAACGCCTACTGCTCCGACGTTCAGCGACCGATAACATCCATCTTTACACTGTAAACGGTAATTACATAGGTACATGCCTGGGGCAAATAACAGCGCAAATAATTGTCCATGTGCAGAGTAATAAAGGAGCAAACTTTTATATATGGGCCTGCAGTGGAAGTTATTCTTAAAAGGTGACTTTCACGAATCGTTCTGAAACTGTGCTAAATTACAGATAATTCCCATATATTTCTTGGGAGAAAGTGCCCTGAAATTCTCCTTTCTCCGTTGTCGAGATATTCGAGGGCAAAGTCGTGCAGTTTTCGACTTCCAGGGGCTATAACTCGAAAACTAAAGAACGAGAATTTTTGGCACATATGGTCAATTGAATGTTTATCCCAACCCTCTCATTTGGCACTAGTTTCAGCCCGAATTGTGCAAGTCACCTAAGGTCACGAATCGTCCCGAACGTGTAGCCCAAATTGTGAAAATTTCAAACCGCTACTGCTTGCTTGTTTGAGTAGGTAGCCATCTGAAACTTGGCATATATAAAGGTCATTAACATGTCTACATGCATGCACAATCTTATGTCAACTGATTGCATAACTTGCGAACTATAGGCCATCGAAATTTTTGTAAACAAAAGTTTGTGCGACCTTAGCTCCCAAACGGAATAAAAGCTAAAGCTGAAATAGCCTTCATTCGATTTCACTTATTTGTGTCTACACATGTATATGTTTTGCAGAGACTCAAAGCTCTTGAGAATGGAGAAAATGAGGTGTCAATTTTGCATTGGACCCTATGGGAAAATGCATTAAACGCCTACTGCTCCGACGTTCAGCGACCGATAACATCCATCTTTACACTGTAAACGGTAATTACATAGGTACATGCCTGGGGCAAATAACAGCGCAAATAATTGTCCATGTGCAGAGTAATAAAGGAGCAAACTTTTATATATGGGCCTGCAGTGGAAGTTA